>VDFB02056527.1:0-27463 GCA_007258455.2 Sequoia sempervirens | reverse complement strand
AAAAGGTCAAAAATGATGCTGTTTGATGAAGGAGATTCCTAAAAGTGAAAAAGGTCAAAATTTGACTAACTCTGGAAACGTTACGAAGGAGAGAACTCAAAATGCTGAAAAGAGCCTTTTTCAAGCAGGGGCGCCCATGATCTTTGAGGGTCAAATGCTGTCAGTAAAATCATCCGAAGCAGTCATTCTCGACGTTTGATTACTAACTCAACAGTGAAACAAATATCCAGATCATCCGATGAATAGATCACTAGCAACTGCTGACGAAGCAAAAAGAGGCAGTTGAGGAAATATCAAGAAACCACAGTTAACGGCGAAGTTATAAGGAAAAAGAGCCTTTTCAAAAGAAAGGCGCCCTTTCTTTTGGACTTCCAGATGCTGACCAATGACAAAAGGCTTCCTAGGATAACTCTCTCAGCCCAAGTAGATCTCAGAAACGCAACTGCAAGCATCAACATCTGTCAGAGCAGTCAACGGATAATCAAGATCAAAGTAGGCAACTTTCCAGATGAAAATAATCAGGCCAAAGGGCAAAAGCGCCCTTTTCAAGGAGGGGCGCCCCTGAATAAAGGAACCCTAATTTGAAATCCAGGTTTCCTGAAGTCAGTCATTCTTGGCAGAACAGAGCTGGGTACCTGATGAAACATCAAGCAAAATCATCTGACTCTCCGATCAACGAGAAATCCAGATCAAGGCACGAGAGATCATTTCAAAAAAGCTGAAGAACGAAGATTGAAAAATCACTAAGGCATTGGCAAAAGCGCCTTTTCTTGGGAAAGGCGCCCATTCTTTTGAAGCCTTAAACTCAGCTTTTTATCAAACAGTCTCCCAGGCACTTCTCTTCAGTTCGGATCCAGCTCCACAGTGAATGTGTCCGCGACATCTCAAGATCAACAGACAATGCTAGATTCAGGATCAAACAGAGGACTTTCAGGAGAGAAAATATTTAAAAACTTGCAAGAAACCAAAAGGGACGCCTAAAGAAGTCAAGGGTCAAATTATTGACTAAAGTCAAAAGTTTTTGAGTTAAAATTGGCTAAAAGGCTCCACGATCAGTGGAAATCACCTTTTCAACTTTAGTTCAAGCCCAAATCACCTTTTGAGCTTGTGTTAGGTCCCCAATTTTGTGGATCTGAAGCTTAAACATATATATTCAAGGTGAAGGCGTCCCATTTCATTATTTCATTGCAGGATAAAAGATCAAAATCAGCCACAAGCTCTCAAGGACGCCATTGATAGATCTGAAGAAGGTTTTCATCCGTTCTTCATTTTTCTTGCAGATCTGAAGCAGGAAAGGATTGCTATTTTGAGGATTTGACTCAGAGATAGATTTTTTCAGGGAATCAGATAAAACTTCCAATCCATCTTCTGTCTATTTCCTCTCTTCTCGTCTTAGGTTTTCTTGCATTTGACAGAAAAAGCAACAGGCTACATCAAATCAGATCAACTGGGTAGATTCAGCATCATTTTCCAGAGAAACCCATCTCGACAAATTTTCCAAAATCAGCAAACTTGTTGCCCCTATTTTTGGGGGTTTTTCCGAAAAAGTTTCAGAATCCAAATTCTGAGGAACTGGGTTTGTTCAGCATTGAAGCATGAACAAAACCCATGTGCCAGAGTTTTTCCAAAAAAATACTTCTCGGCAGGACGCTATTTTTAAGGGTTTCTGAAAATCATCTGAACTAGGTCAAGATTACAGTCAATCTTTAAGTTTTTCAGGATGCAGTACTCCCAGGTGCAATACGAGACCAAGACGGTCTTACTCCATGATTACCTGAAAAAAGTTGACACAAATCTACACCAAGTAAATCCAGTGGTTGATTTGGAGCAGCTAGAAGGCATGAATCAAATTACATTACAGAATATTGAAGAATCCGGGTTGCTGCAGGCCGCATCAATTCCCATCACACTACAAAGCGTAGAGCTTGTAATTGCTTGTATCAAGCATTATAACCCTACCACCAGAGAAATCAGAGCAGCAGATGGAAGAATTGTTTGCAGTCTAAAGCCTCAGGATATCGAAAGGTGTTTCGATATTCCATCATGTCCTAACAGCAAAGTCATATCAGTGACGGAATGTGAGAAAGCATTTGAGACAGCTAAGGACAAATGTCAAAGGATAATGGCCGAAAATGGCTAAAAGTGACAAAGGCAAACTTGCCTAAGCCGTTGGGACGAGGAGAATGCAAAGATGAGTACGCAGTGTTAATCACTCTACTCAATAGAATCACTGGAGAAGAAGATGGTCGTCAATTCCAGCCATGGATGTACTATGTCGTCGCTAAAATCATTGGCAGGAGGGAATACTATGACTGGGCCACTTTGATCAGTGACACACTCCACCGACAAATCACTGGGTATCTGGAAGCTCATAGGTTCCACATGTGCTCTTACCTGGTATACTTGATCGCCTTCCAAGGTGAATTTAGGTTATTGAACAATGTAGGAACCTTAGGTGTGCAGAAGGTTCACGAACATTTCACATGTCTTGAGTTTACTCAAGCGGAAAGGCACTTCAAGAAAATAAGTGATCACTTCACTATGCACACAATACGTGAGCTTAACCATGAGATGCACGTGCGTATTTCACAGACAGCCAGAGAGGCAATGGCGGATTGGGCAGATTGGTTCATCCAATTTCCTACGTTCTCCTACATATGCGTGTATGGCTACATTGGCCACCCTGCCATGCTACCAAGATACCCTTCAGATAGGGTAGTCTTCATGGAATTCCTGAGACAGTTGTCCTAGGTTCATATCCACTTGCGCTTGAAGAGGAAGACAGCTGTTAACTTTCCCGTTGAAATGGGACTGTATAGATGTGGATTCGCGGCAGATGCTAAGATGATGAGTCAAGAAACAGCGAGGTTTAACCTCAAGTATCTCATTGATAGAAGATCCTATGATCCCAGAGGACTCTATGCAGCACACCTTGAGCAACACTCATCACATAAGTCTTCTATGGAAGATTATTGGGTAAATTGTAAAGACGAGTATGAAGTGCGAAGAAGGAACTACAGCAGATTCAGACTCTCACAGATTGCTGATTTTATGTCAGCAGACATTGAGGGCCTCTCCGACGATGAAGGGGAAGTCATTCTCCCCTCATTCTTTGCAGATTCAGTTGACTCCCAACCGCTCCCGAGAGTGGATTGGTATGCCAAAGAAGACACATCTATAGAAGAAAGAACGAGTAGAGTGGTTAGAAATAGCCAACTCTATCTCGACAGCAAGAAGTCTAGGAAGGTGATACCAGAGAAAACAGAGCCGCCACAGGTTCAGTCTACACCACCTTCCACTTCAAGAAGGAAACCTAGACAAAAGTAATGGTGCAATCCTCCCCAAGGGATGAGGATGTCAAAGCCTAGAACACAGAGGACACCAGTGGAGAAAGCCACACATAGTCCTGACATAATCATGGGTATTGCTGCCCCGCAATCAAAGAGAGATCGCTACCCCGACCAGCAGAAATTAATACAGAGGAACCAAAGAGCAAGAGTTGTTGAAGAACCGCTATCGAGCCAATGGTAGAAGCAGCAACAGTAGAAGCAGCAGCAGAAACGGCGCCTGTTATGGAAGCAGAGCCACCAATATCACCAGTATCACAGCGGACACAAGTCCTCATCGACTTGGATTCGCCACCGAGAGACATTGCTCCAGCACAGTCTCACACTTCTAGCATTCAAGGGCCTCACGTCCCTCCTAGCGAAGTTCGCCGAGATTCTATTTGGCTTGAAGGCTTCCTAGGAAGAAAGAGGGAAAAACCCTCATATGAACTTGACTTTACCGAATTCGACCACGTCCCACAAGACACGTCGGCGAAGAAGTTAAAGAAACAAGTTCACATAGAAAGGAATGCAGAGTGTGAGATCATCATAGAGACGGCCGCTCCACCAGTAGAGAAAAGCATACACGAGGTCCAAGTCGAAGACTATACTTTGTCTCAACTTAACCTCGGGAAGACTACACGACAGGTGGAGGCAGACCTTCTTGGAATAGCTTCGGTGAGCGCACAAGAAAGGATGGCAAAGGATGGTAAAGAAAAGGCAGCCTTAAAGGCTGAAAATCAGAAACTGAGGTCTTACATAACCAGCTTGATACATGGCACACCCAACGTCTCAGCCCTACCAGCAGGACTACTAGACCTCCCCGCCGAACAAAATCATCGGCAATTGATAACATTCGGCAAACACTTGAGAGATCAAGTGGAAGAGTTTGTTCTCAAAGGTAGATGTATACTGGCAAACCTATACCAGTTACGGGATAGAGCACATGGACTTCGTGCAGAGATCCAGCAGTCAGAACAAAGGATTGCAGAAAGGAGGCTTGAAGACGAAAGCACAATTGCAGATTTGCAATTGGCATATCAATCAGTATACTCTGAGGAAAACAAGCAACATCTTTTTGCTTGGAAGGAACAATTGGCGTACAAGGTGAAAGCCTATGACTATCATTCAGTAGAGTTGATTGATTACAGACGGGTAGTTGCCACTATTATCAACTTCGCAAGAATGTTGGTGATATCTTTCCCTTGCATGGAATATCAGCGTGAGGGAGGAGAATACGTCGAGATGGTTACTGTACAGAACCAGTTCAGGGATGTCATCCGTAGTACCTTTCTTGATGATCCAGATGGTTGCAAGCTGGCTAAGGTAGCAGCTTTATCAACCAAGTTTGAAGAGGCAGCATCTCAGTGTATGGACTTCGGAAATCAGCTCACAATGGGTGAGGTCATGCTACGACGCCACGTCATCATTCTACAAAGCATTAATTCCCCAGAAGCTGATGAAGTCAATCAATGGATAGAGACACTGCTGATTAGTGGCGAACTATAAATGCACCAAATAAGGACGCCATACACCCTCCAAGCGGCATTCATGAGACTTGAGTTTGACTTGATGCTTCTTTCCAAGTCAACTCAAGATGATATTAAATGTAGTTGGAGTTAACTTGATGCTTCTTTCCAAGTTTAACTCCACTTTCCTTAAATCATGCATTGTCAGATCCCACTGATTAAGGATGTCTATTTGACTTCCATGATTTATGGATCTTAGATCTCCCCTAAATGTGGATGTCTATTTTGGAGGGATACTTTCATTAAAGTTTACCTTTAGTTTACTTTCAGTCAACTGAAGTAGTTTCCAGTTGACTCTTTGTTGATTTTCAGTTAACTGAAGTAGTTTTCCAGTTAACTGCTTGTTCCCCCCTTTTAGGAATAAATCTTGCTAATTGATTGGCAAGAACTCATTGTTAACTCAAGGAGATTTTGGGGTTACCCACTCCTTTGAGTTCTATAAATAAGAGCCTTGGGCTCATTATTTGTTTAACTTTTACTTGCTATGCAAAATTGCTGCGCCATTGTTGCCAACAGCTTTGAAAGCGGATACTTGTTCACTCTTGGATGAGAGTTCGTTGGTTGATTGTAACTGTGCATGATTTCGTGCCTTTGCCTTCCCAACTTTTGTAATTCGTTGATGAAGCATTGAAGAAGAATATCAGAAGGCGCTTGCATTTTGATCATCTTATTTGAGTTATGTCTACGTCTTGTATCTAAATAGCTTGTTGTTTCATTTCCCTCCTCGGATAGGAGCCCCTCCTCCTTGGATATTTGTTATTGACGGTTATCGTTTGATGTTGTTCAATGTATTGACTTTCAAGCTATACTTCGGATAGGAGTCCCTCCTCCTTAGCAAGCTAGTCGGCCAAGGCATCGTAAATTTTGTTGTTTCTCGTGAACTATTTCCTAGCCCATACCTCGGATAGGAGTCCCTCCTCCTTGGCAGGTCTCAGATCTAGTTTACCGTATAGAGTGTTTGCTTGTACCAACCTTATCCCGGTGTATACCCGAGAGTTCAGAGCCTCGGTCATATTCTCAGGAGACGGCGAATTCAGGTGATCCAACCATCCCATTCCCGCTCCTTTACCCTCATGCTCTGTTTATCTTGAAGGTATTGGATAGATAAAAGCTAGTTAGTCGTAGTTGAGATCTGCAGAAACCAGAGAAAAAGCTTAGCTACGGCGCATTGTGTTTGTGCACCCTTGTGTCCTGCCGCTGAAGCATAAAAAGATAGGAACTTTAGTTAACATTTCCCTTCCTTACGCATTGCTCCCAGCAGAGAGGGACTTCTCCTCTTTAAATAACGAAGAAGTGTTGCAAAACATTTGAAATAGCTGAACGTTTACAATCAGCACTCCAGAGGTGCTAATTTAAACGCCAACACATTCTTTTCTACGTAATCGGCATAAGACAGCATTCACTTTTCCATGTGGATTGGGCATATACAAATGCAAATCAACAGTCGATTGCAAGTTGATGAGCAACAAATTGTCAAAACTTCGTCTCAAGTACCTCAACGAAAAGCACTCATATGATCCTTTGGGCCTCTTTGCAGCTCGCTTGGAGCGGAATCATTCACACAAGCCAGCACTTGAAGATTTTTGGGTCAATTGTAAGGATGAATTCGAAGTACGCAAACACCATTGTTGCAGACTCACTCTTCCTCAACTTGTTGATTTCTTATCAGAAGATGTTGAAGGTTTGTTGGATGATGACAGAGAAGTTTTACTTACTTCATTCATCAAAGATCAAGTTGCTTGCCAGCGACTTTGACAACCAAATTGGTATGCCAAAGAGAGCACTTTGGTTGAGGATCTTATCAAGCTGAGTTGTCAAGACCAGTATGCTTTTCTTGGACGGCAAGAGGAGGCGAAAGGTAGTTCCAGTTGCAAAGACGCCAATTGTATTTTCTTCATTACCTTCCACATCAAGATCAAGACCCAGAGTTAAGGCCATAATGAATCTGCCCAAAGGTGTCAGGTTTAGTGGAAAGACGAAGAGTTTAAAAGGAAACGCAAGTCAGCGAGAACAACTAGAAAAGGTGCCAAAAATTCCAATGGAGCCAGTGGTACAAGCTGAAGCCAGGCCTTCATCTCCTGGTCCACTATTATCTCCTCAACCTCCTCCCATTCAAATAGATGCAGAACTAGAATCGCCAGTTGGTGAAGTCTCATTGCCAATTAATTCACCAAGAGTTGGCATAGCTACAGCCGTTTCTCCCAAAGAAGTTAACATATATCATTCATCTTGGCTTGAGAAAATTTTGGGTAGAAGGAGGCGAAAGCCTTCCTATTAGTTGGATCTTTCAGAGTTTGGCAATATCTATCAAGACAAGTCAAACAAGAAGTTCAAGAAACAGGTGCACATAGAACAAAATCCTGATGCAAAGATTGTCATTGAGGTTGCTCCACCGCCGGAGGGCAAGAGACTGGATGAGGTTGAGGCTGGTGATTTTACCTTTGTCAAAGCCAACCTTGGTAGAAGCACTCGGCATGTGGATGTGAACCTCTTTAAGGTAGCTGCAGGCAATCTTCAGGAGTGAGTGATGAAGGACGAAGAAGATAAAGCAGCCCTCAAGGCTAAAAATAAGCAACTGCGACCTGTATCACAAGATTCACCGAATTTTCGGCTTAAGGTTCAAAATTCGGCGAATTTTTTAAAAACATCTGAAATTCATCAAAATTCGCCTTCAAATTCGAGGAAAAGAGGTGAAAGTTTTTTTTTTATTAAAATATATGTAAAAAAAAATTATCATGAGCAACCGACAGTGCCTATCGAGAGGTATAGGGGCGTCGCTATTTTCTTCAGTGGTCGTTGGCTCGATAGCTTGCTGGCAGTAGGGTTTGTGCTCAATGCCCTGCCGCCGATTGTCAATCTACTCCACCACCTTCCCAATGAATGCCTAGCTGAAATATTTTGTGTCCAACTCCCCATCCCCTCACATCCCCCGCTCGAGCATTCATTCCTCTCCATGTCATCTGTCAGCTAAACCATGAGCGGGAAAGGCATGGACGCATTAATAATAATTGTCTTTGGAACAAGCATATAGAATAAAATAATTGTTTTTTCAAATAAATATTATTTTATTTTATTGTTTTACTTTTAATTTTTAATATTATCATTTAATAAATTAAAATTTTAATATTTTAGAATATTTAATTTGACGAGGGTAAAAATATAATTCTAATATGATTTATTTATATACCCTCATCAAAATTAGATTCTTATGATTCTTATTAGTATATTAATATTATTTTTTACCCTCATCAAATTAGATTTACAATTGTTAGTATATAAATTTGGTCAAATTATATTTTTAAACATATTTATTATTTATTTTGCTTGTGTTTTGCTTTATTAATATATTTAAACATATTAGTATATTAATATTATTTTTTTACTTATTTTAAGTTTATTACTTATATTTTTTTTAAATCAAAATTATATAAGGCAAATTTAATCCGAATTTTTTACTTTTCGAATTTTTTCCTTGCCGAACTTCATCCGAATTTCAATGACTCAAATTCGAATTTGAACCTTGTGACTTAGGCTACGACGATATATCTCAAATCTTCTTCATGGGACTTCAAACATTGCGGCTATTCTTCCTCAGCTTCTAGAATCACCTACAGATCAACAAAAGCTATGTCAGTTAGTCAATCATGGAAAGCTTTTGGAGCACTGGATCGAAGATTTTGTTATTGGGGGTAGATACCTTCTTGCAAAGTTGTACCAATTAAGGTACAATGCTCACAATCTTCGTCAAGGAATTCAGCAGCTTGAGTTGAGTATGGCAAAGAGCAAACCAAGAGATGAGATCATCATTTCTCATTTGGCGATCGCATATGATGTCGTTGTAGTAGATGAAGACAAAAGAAAGCTTTTTGCTTGGAGAGAACAACACCTCTTCAAAGTAGAAACTTATGAAAAAGTGTCTACAAAGATGGCTGAAATCAAAGAAAATGTTGTCGGTGCTATCAAACTCATAAGCAGATTCATCACACAGATCATGTGCCATTATCATCATGAGGATGGTACCTACATCAATCTCGGTGTCGTACAAGCAGAATTACAGAGTTTGGTTCATGATGGTCCTAATGGTGATCATGTGGCATCCAAGTTAAAACATTTTTTGGTGATGCCAACAAGTTTCGACAAGGTAGCTGAGGAGGTCAAAGTATGTCTGGGATTGATTGCATATGGAGAGAAGACGTTGAATAAACAATCTATTATTTTGGACAGCATCAAAGTGCCTGAAGAAGATGCAATTAACAATTTCCTGGAGGAGATGATTGCTCATGATGGCTTGGAGTAGACAGTTAGTTACATCCTACAATTTTCCCAAGGACAGAGTCAAAGGCACCAGTCAACTCAACATCACTCTTGAGTTCAGATTGTTGATTTCATGCATTATTATCTCTTCCTCGAGGATATCTTTTGGTGGAGGTGGAACTTTCAGTTAGGTTTCAATTAACTAATGTTGGTTATCAGTTGACTCTCATATCAATAAGACTTGCGTGTTGGCAAGTCCAATTAGTTTAGTTCTAGACCAGTTAACTGAGGTAGTTTTTCCAATTAACTGTTAGGTTATCTTTGTTTAGAAATAGTAATAACTCTTGCATGCTGGCAAGACTGAATGTGAACTCAAGGAGATTTTAGCGTTCCCTACTTCTTTGAGATTCTATAAACAAGAGCACCCTGCTCATTGTATTTTAACTTTTGCTTGTGATAACAAATTGTTGTGCCACCTTGCCTGCAATATTGCTATTCTATATTGGTTCACTTTGTGTAAGAATAAGATTGTATATTTATTTGTGGCTGCAAATCCTTGTTCAGTTTATTGTTTAATATAAAGCTGGTTTGATCGTCTATTGTGTGTTTGTTTCATCATGCAATTTGCTGTCCCAAATGTACTATTGTTGTTTCAATAATCTTTCTTTCAATCTACACCTCAGATTGAGTGTTTCACCTCCTTGGGAATTTAGAGATAGGATTATCGTTTAATGGTGTTTCTAGTAATCTTCTTTTCAGCCTACACCTCGGATAGAGTGTTCCACCTCCTTGGGAATCCTGAGAACTAGCTTGGTGTTTCATGTTTGTTTCCAATAACCTTTATTTCAGCCTACACCTCAGATAGAGTGTTTCACCTCCTTGGGAATCCTGAGATAGAGTTTATCGTCAACCATTCCCAATTGCCCCTAACTCCTTTTGCTCTGATTTTACTTAAGGAGATAGGATAGTTATAGCTTTAGCCTAATTGTAGTTAAGATCTGCAGAAACTAGAGAAAACCTTAGCTGCAACGTATTTGGTTTTATAACCTTGTGCCTTTACCAGTTGAGTAAAAAAGATAGGAATTTAGATTACTTTACTTTTTACGCAAAACAGCAAAAGAGGGAGCTTCCCCTCTTAATTTGAAGAGCAGTTCATCTGTGCATAGCTGTAAGTTTCCAATATGTACTCTAGAGGTGTGAATTGAAACGCCAACAACGTTGCAAAGCATTATTGGTTTGTTGACTTCTTTGAAACAGATGTTTGTGAGTCAAGCATGGCTAGACTCATCATATTCCAAGAAGCCTAAAGGAGAAAGTTGCAAGCATTGTCTTTGACAATCTTTTTACACAAAGAGCTACAAAGATCATGAAGGTAACCTAAAAACTTCAATTTAAATTCAAATTGAATATTTTATTTTTAATTTAAGCCTTTCATTATAAATTTGTGACTTTAATTTTTTTGCCTTTGTAAATTGTAGGTGTCGGAGCCCTTGGTTAGAGTTCTCCATTTGATAGATGAGGATCAAAGCCCACTGGGATATATTTATGAAGCCATGGATAGGGCCAAAGAGTCCATCAGAAATTATTACAAGGGAAACAGCCTCAAATTTGATCCCATTTGGGAGATCATTGATCAAAGGTGGAACAATCAACTCCACCAACCCGTCCATGCAGCAGGGTACTTCCTCAACCCCATTTTTTTCTATTCAGATAGTTTCTCAAATCCTAGTGTAGAGGTTATGGGGGGCCACACGACATGCATTCGAGGAAAACACCCCAAGTTGAGGTGAGGTACCTCATTATTCATGGATTGCACAATTACAAGATTGGTAGAGGTAGGCTCTTTTCTTCGAAACTAGTTATCGAAGGAAGAACCACTCAGTCACTAAGTAATAAAATTTGGAGTCTTTACATCACATGCATCTTACTAGTTACAAATTTCAAATTATGATTTGAAAAAATATGGTTTGACTTTGCTTTCATACTCTTCAATATTTTATTTTGTAGATTCTTGGTGGATAGATTGGGGTGCAAAATACCCTGCATCTCCAAAGGTTAGCCCTCTGCATTTTGTGCCACCGTTCTAGTGCATCCAACTGTAAGCGCAACTGGTGTTTGTTTGAGGCCATCCACACGAAGAAGAGGAACAAATTGGCTCAAAAACGCCTCAATGACCTTGTCTATGTGCAATACAAACTTCAGCTTCACACAAGAAGGGTAGAGGACAAATCAAAAGAGCTCATTGATTTGGCTGACATTGATCCTTACAGCGATTGAATAGGGCGAGATGAGTAGCCCCCGTTGTTTATTGAAGAAGAGATTCTTGATTTTGAGAGGCAGGCATTGGAGGATGTGGGTGCAACAAGAGATATAGGATTGGATGGCGTTGATGAGGCTAAGGAGGAGTCATTGCCATCTACTAGTAGGATGGAGGTCGAACTAGAGCCACAAGCATAACCTTCTATGCCGAGGGAGGAGCCATAGCAAACTCCAAGGATTAGAACCTCCAACTCTCTCCAAGTTTTCACTCGATTAGGGAAGAGGAAGATGTAAAATATTATATTTTGTAATATGTAATTTATGAATTATGATGATGATTTTCAAAGGCTATCATCATAAATTCATAATAGTTGTTAGCTATCTATTCATATTGTATCAAGATTCCGCATGATGATGCAATTTTGTACTCAATTTGTGTTCAAATTAATCAAGTTCAATAGAAAACACTTTTGTACTCATTTCAAGAAGCTCGTATACACCTTTAGCTTCAAATTTATTAAGGATATCATATATGGATTAGGGAGAGTGGCCTTCTAAAATTCTGCCAATAAGAATTTTCCCAAATACTTGGGAAAGCAATGTCAAATTGGGATAACTGATAGAGAATTATAAAAGGAGGCATTAAAAAAAAATGATTCTTAGAAGGTTGCAATTACAACCAAGGCCATAGGATATTTTAAACAAAACTAGACTTAAGACAGAAACAAGGCTTTGATTCCAAGTATGCCTAGGGGATACAAAAACTACATGGTAGCCTCCCATTCAAGTTTTGCTTCAGCATACCAATGTGATTAAAGCATCTTGAAAAGGTTAGAGCAAAATGAACATGCTCATTTGAACCTAAAATCTATTTCCCCATTCATTGAGGTTATTTATTGTTCTATCTAATAAAATGAATACATGAATTAAAGATGACAATGCATACCAGATATAGGAGTAAAATATATCTTTATCCGCACATGAAATTATTATAGAAGAAGACCAAAGACAGTCAACCAAAGATCAAAGTCAATTTGACTAGATCATACCCTTTTCCTTGACGATACACAATCTATTTAAAGGACCTGACGATTTCCAAGAGGGAACACTACCATCAACCAACCAACACTTATAGCTACCCGAAGCCAACAAACAATCAATACGTAGTCAAATAACCAATATTATTGAAACATAATAATAAACATTATACACTAACTACATCATCCCCCCAAAAGAAAAAGTCGTCTTCCAAACAACAAGTAAACATCAAGTAACATTAGGGAAGACATTCCAAACTGATGACAATATTGTAGACAAGGACCTATAAACAAACTTAGATGTGTACTTTGCAAACTTGGACTTGGAGTGTACTAGGGAATGAAGTTGTCGTATGATGGTTAATGGCCGTACAACATCGACCACCAAAATGAACAAAGCAGGTTGTACAATACGGACAATTGATTTCTTGAAGAATCATACGATGTAAATAGAGGGTGAATGTCGTATGATGTAAGCAAAGGGTGAATACTGTACAATGTAAACAAAGGGTGAATAATTTATGATGTAGAGACAAAATGAATCACCTACCACGAACCACCATATGTTGTATCCTATAAGTGGCCATATGGTGTAGAGACCTACAAGTAGTACATTGTAAGGGAGTGAATCACCTGAAGGGAGTTGTTGTGCGATGTACAAGTAATTCCTTGTTGACCATACAATGCACCTTGTTGGTCATACGATGTACTCAACTAATTTGGTGGATGACCGTATGATGCACTCAAGATGTTTCTTGAAAGTCCGTATGTTACACCCCGATTGTATAGCTACTAGGCTATTAGTATTGGATAAGGATTATGTGTTTGTAAAGACAGTTTTATGAATAAATAAAGATATGATGCGCCTTGTTATCAATATGAGTTTTTATACATTAATGATTGTCTCATTCTTATGTTGTTCAATTGATGTTAATCATGGTGAAAACATGCATTATGAGGTTAATGTGTGATGTTATATCTTATGGAATTTATATATACTGCTATTTTTGTGAGCATTTGATTGTCGTGAGTTTATAACTGTGAATGCAGGTATGGGAACCAGTCCTCCAGGCAGAGGGGAAATATCACTTGGGAGAGGGGGTATTGGTCATTTAACCGGTAATGTTAATCAGTTGAGCATACACACACATCATGAAGGGTATAGAGGAACCAAGTCAAAGAAGTTAAGTCTTGATAAGTCATCCATAGGCTTTAGGAGTTTGATTTACTTCTTTGTGCTTTGTGATTAAATGATTGTTTAATGTCAGACTTACTATACTGTGACTCCTTGTATGAACGATGTGATTGATATGTGTTAAAGGTTGAGTGGGTACGTATACACATGCATACATTGTGTACACGTATCTATATGTATAGACATATTGATACATACGTACGTTAAGCAGATGGATATGCTCATACGCATTTGTCGACATGTATATACGCATACATACGTATACACAAAAGTATATATGGTTATACGCATGTATATACGTACACACCCCGCCTAATATCTATGGTGAAAATAATATTTTAATATTATTGTCTAGGAAATTTACATATATATGTATGTATAAATGTATATATCATTAATGTGATTATAATTTATGATATATACATAATTACATAAATGAATGTGTAAATATTTATATATTTATATATTTTATAAAGTATAGAATATATGTATTAATGTTAAGTTAATATATGCATATATATAAATATATATACGTACATTACGATGGTAATGTCGGAAAAATATATATATATTTCTATATATAAATATATTAATACTTAATAAAATACATATATTATCAAATATATAAATATATAATATTAAATATTTAAAGTGAAAACATTTATAAAAACTGTCTTACTTCTATTTGTGCAAAAGTTGTTTAAGCTGTGTATGTACTCTTATGCTTTCGTACTCTGTTATTCATTTTGAAATGGTAAAAGTTATTTTATTATGAAAAGCATTGAAATTGTATTTATATGATGTATTTCAATTTGAAAAGAAAAGAAAAAATTTATTACAATGTTATTTACTCGTTTACTTTTGTTAAAAGTTATAAAAATTAAGGAATTTTTATTTTATGTATAGGATAGGTCGTTACACCGTACAACATGGATTTTGAAGGTTGCTTTAATTTGTATGCTATAAATCGATGGAGACCATATAGTAGGAAAAACACACTCGTCATACGATGTGCACAAGGTTATGTTTTGTTCCCTTTGTCAAGTGAAGCCATGCTTGATGTCGTCATACAATTTGATACTTTTGTTTTTTATTATTTGCACTTGCATTTAAATTTTTAATTTCATACTTTTGCTTTTTCCCATTTGATTTTTCTTTATTTTCTAATTTTCTTTTTCTTTTTCTAAATTTTTTTAGTGAAGTTGATTTGCCTTGACATGTATTTGTACGCTACGAATTAAATATTTTTCTCTTAGTACTTTGAGACGTACCGTCTATAATTTTGCATTCTTCTACAAAGATAGATACCTTTGTTGCAACTGTCATCTTTTGCCAACCATGGATTGCACCCTGCACACATAAACTGTCCAATTTTTCAAAATCATTTTTCATTGCTTGCTCTTCATTGAGAGTCACAGCTTCGAGAAAATTACAAGTCGATGGAAATGCCTCATAGTCCTGCATTTGCCAATGAAATAAGTCATGGAGAGAATTTGTTTCATCCTCCGCGCATGACTGTAATTTCAAGATCCCTTCGTTATTCGATTCTATTGAACCCAAAGCATGCTTCTCTGTCCATTTCTCCAAAGTCCAAATCTGACAAATCAGAGGAAGTTGCTTCCTCACGACTTGGTTCTTTAAATCAATTACATATTCCCAACCCTTTTTCTCAATGGAGATTGTATTCTTTTTCCAATTGTGATTAGCTTTAGCTACTACCAGCCAACCTCAACCTAACAATATGTCATACACTTTCTTCCTTAATGAAATAAGCACAAAGTTCAACAAAAATGCTTGGATTCCGATATCTATATTGTGTCCCATTAAATCTCCAAATACCTTAATACCTTGTTGATCTACACCCACTAGCTGAAAAGTTGGGGGCCAAATGGTCATCTTTCCCAAACTTCTCCAAGTGTCTTCCGAAAGTACGTTCACACCAAACCCACCATCAACAATTGTATTGGTGAGATCCCTTCCAAGGATCTCCATATTCACCACTGTTGATTTTCTTTGTTGTGTTAACTATCAATAACATTAGATCAATCACTTGGTCCCCTAACAATGAAGGTTCATTCATTGGATCTTCATTCTCACCAAATTCCAATTGGGTTGTAGCATGCACCATCTCATTCTCCTCCAATACAATAGCATTTTGAAGTTCACGAATACTTTGTAATAAATCCACTACTTTAATTGTTATCGTACTTGCGTTTGTATTTGAGTGGTGGCATTCATTATCCATAGCATTCTCCACTTCGGCCCTTGCTTCACGAAGCCTTTCTTTTCTTGTACGTGGGTCCGAGTACGTAGCCTTCTTTGCTTGGTCACAAGTAACAGCTAATACTTCATTATGCCTTATATCAATCATGTTGACATTGGCCTTTTGCTTCGAACATCTGTGGTCATCATGGTTTCTAGGTCCACACCATTTGCACAATAATTGCACTTTGTCTTGCTTGTCATGGAAATCTCTCGCAAAGTGTCCCCATTTGCTACATTTTCGTCATTGTATGATAGGGCGTCCTTTGGGGTCATTTTATTTGGCTTCGACCTCCTCTTTGATTTTGACAACTGGCTACAAATGCATTATGTGGCTTCAATGGAGTGGATTCCTCTCCATGTGAAAAGAGTACTTGTGTACTCCTAATCTTCAAATCGTATAGGCACTCCTTTACTGAATGACCCATAACCTAGCAAATCTCACAAAACATCTTTCTAGGATAGTTACCTTTTATGTGCCCCTCAATTTTGCACCCAGTACATCACAGTTCGTTAGTTTCTTTGTTGGTTTCTTTCTCTACCTCTGATTCTTTCATCATTCAGCGCATGTCCCTCTAAAGCACTTGTATCATTCCCAATTCATTGTCACTATTGTCATCCAAACTTCCATCTTCCTCTATTTTTCTTTTACTACACAAGAGCATTTTATATTCACTTTTTATGTCCATTGCTTGATTGTAGGTTTTTGAATAGGAAGAGGTGGTACTACCTTCATTTTTCCTCTCAATGATAGAAGTAGACCTTCTATGAACCATCTTTTCTTGAGACCATTGACTAGTTCTATTTCTAACTTTACAAGCAATTCCTTAAGTCTACAATTATAAGCTCATATGTGTTCATGCTTACCTTGTTTTCTATTGTAAATTGCTGCTACTATTTCATTATCATCACAAAGCAATTTAATTCTTCAAAGGTCTTTTTTAATCTCTCCCATGTATTTCAGGAGGATTGATCATTTTCTGCATACCAGTCAATTGCTACACCTTGCAAGGTAGCTGGAAAAGATCGCAGCCAAATTGCTTTATCATCTTGCCCATTTGTTGTCCAAATTGTTTCACAAGTCTTACAGTGCCTGACGGGATCCTCTAATCCATTGCCTATAAACTTGTGCAGCTTTTTCTTTTCTCCACTAGGTCTTACCAAGATATTATTATGATGCAAACCTAGCGCCTAGAATCTGCTTGCTAGAGAGTTTTGATCTTAACATTTTGGTGCTTCTCTCGCACTCTCAGCCATGTAGGAACCCTCAACTCTTCCCTCGGCTTCAGCCTTCCACACACTTGTTTTGCCTTCAAATTCTCTTTTATACACCCTTGGCTCGATTACTTCTCCTTTGATTGACAACCTTTCAATGCCCCAAATTGTTTCACAAGTCTTACAGTGCCTGACGGGATCCTCTAATCCATTGCCTATAAACTTGTGCAGCTTTTTCTTTTCTCCACTAGGTCTTACCAAGATATTATTATGATGCAAACCTAGCGCCTAGAATCTGCTTGCTAGAGAGTTTTGATTTGAACATTTTGGTGCTTCTCTCGCACTCTCAGCCATGTAGGAACCCTCAACTCTTCCCTCGGCTTCAGCCTTCCACACACTTGTTTTGCCTTCAAATTCTCTTTTATACACCCTTGGCTCGATTACTTCTCCTTTGATTGACAACCTTTCAATGCCCCGAAGGCTACTCTCATACAATTATGTGAAGGAATGTGACTTCATCTCCCAATTCACCTCATCTAGAGAAGGTTGTCTTGACTTTTCAACTTGATTGTATTCTCAGGAAGGGCTCCGACTTGGGGAATCCTATGGTTGTATTTTTCTCAAGTGTTTCTCATAATCTTCTTTTTCATTCCCTATGCTTTGTGATCCTTAAATATTGTCTATTCTCTGGTCTTGACCACTTGTGGCCTTTTCTCGCCTTTATTGGGATCTAAGGGCATGAATCGCTCAAATCTGACCTGATTTCTTTTAAGGCAACGGCGCCAAATGTTTGCTGCTCTATCTGATAAAATGAATACATGAATTAAAGATGACAATACATACCAGATATAGGAGTAAAGTATATCTTTATTCGCACATGAAATTATTACAAAAGAAGACCAGAGATGGTCAGCCAAGGATCAAAGTCAATCCGACTAGATCATACCTCTTTCCTTGATGATACACAATCTATTTAAAGGACCCGACGGTTGCCAAGAGTAACACAACTGTCAACCAACCGACGCTTATAACTATCCGAAGCCAACAAACAATTAAGACATAGTTGGATAAACAATATTATTGGAACATAATAATAAACATTGTACAGTAACTACAAAGGCCAAGCATATGATTGAGGATTTACCTTTTGCTTCAGCATACCAATGTGGTTCAAGCACTTTGAAAAGGTCAAAATAGAGCAAAATGAACATGCTTGTTTGAACCAAAAATCTCTTTCCCCACTCATAAAAGTTGGGCATCTGATTGAGGAAGTTTGTCGTCCCTCACATCTCAAAGAATAGAATAATACTACTTGGATGTCTATTGTTGCGTGACCCAAGACTCTTGTGGCGAAGCAACCACATCTAGAGTTGAATTCAACTCAAGTTTTCATTTTTGATTTATTGGTGATGTAAGATAAGTATCAGTTAGGGCTGACCCATTGGTGACTATAATGTAGTACAAGAAAATTAGAAACTTAATCTTCTCGTAACCATTTTAAGTATGTGTTACCTCCATAGTTTTTGATGAATTAATTATTCACATCTTAGCTAAACTGCATGCTATTATAAAGTATATTACAGATGTAGATTAGGGTAGGGGAATCCTCAAGTGCTTTTCCTCATAAGAAAGACACTCCATTATACCTTATGTAGCTCATTGATATTGTGCACTTTCTTTGCATTCTAACCATTTTTTGTCAATTAATACAATCAATGGATTAAAACTATAAACCACTCCTTTCCTTTCAAGAAACCAAAAGGTTATTTTCCTTTCTAAAGGCCCAGCAAACATACAGACTACTTTTATTACTTGCAGACTTCAACTCAGAGATACAAGAAAAAGAATAGATGAACCACAATTTTTAGGATTGGAACATAGAGTCCATGTAAGATTCCACAAAGAGTGCATCCACAATCGCAATTGCTATGTAAACTTTATTGCTATGTTATGGGAATGATAGTCTTGCATTCAATTAGATAAATTCTTATAAAGCTATTCTTATACAGATTTTGTGCTCATTATTAGATCTTGTTGGATCTTTATCCAAGCATAGAAGATGCTTGACATCATAATTGGATTATTCTATCATACACAAATGCTGTATTCTACTTCTATTGCACATCCCTTCATGTACATAGCTTATGAGCATTTACATCAGGAATATATTTCAAACAATTCCTTATTTATTGTAATGTACAAATTGATATGCTGTTCTGTCCAATAATCTGAGCATACTAATATATTTTATTTCATGTTTCAATTTGTGGAAAGAATATACTGCAAATCATACATTGGAAGTCAAAAAAATTATAGCGCATCATTAAGTTAGCACAGGCAATTTCCAATTTGAAATATTTCCAAATCCATTTCTCATTTAAAAAGAGGTGCATGAGATTATAATTAATTCTGGGAAATGTTTGCACCTGTTCTTCACATGCCCTTTGTGCTGGTAATGTATCTGCTTGATCCACTATAGAAACTGTCTTTTCCAACGACTTCCTTCTCCACAGCCAGTTCCTTCGATCCATCTTTACTTCATTAGAATTGACTCGATGTCCTTTCTTATCTTTAAAACCTGAAATAAATTGCCTCTCTAGTGAGTATCTGCATTTCTTCAAAGAAATAAAATAATCCAATTCCATAAGCACTATTTCTAATAAATAAACAGCTGCAATATTATACATCTTCATATATGAAATGAAAAGGTAGTAGAATCATTAATCCAAAGATCGCAACAAAAGAACATGGGAAAACCTTAACCATCAATAGTAAACTCCAAAAAGCAGTACACCACTATCTCCAATTAAGGCTTGAAACCAGTGCACCCCGGGGACACGTCCCCCCACTAAATCCCAAGCATTCCCGGAACAGGGATGTCCCCGGGACGTGGGGACTGCGTTCCCAAGTTTCCAGCGGCGCCACCAATTTTGGTGGCTCGCCGTCGGGGACGCGGGGACGTCCCTAGGACTCTAAGGGGGACGCCTGTGCATCCCTTGAGCGTCCCCCACGGCAGCAACTTAAATCACATGGTTTAAAAAAAAATCAACACATTTTTTTATTATTTCACATTTTGATTTTGTACTTTTTTTGATATCATGCTACTCATTGTAATCATCTTTATGATCAAATATTTTTGATATAATATAATAGAAATCTTCCATTTGCTGATTCGATAATTGTAGTATTGAGTATTCTAATTTCTAATTAGTAATTCGATATTGAAAACTTCAATGTTCATTGTTCAATGTTCAATGTTCAATGTTCAAGTATTTTCTATTTAGTATTTCAATTTGGCATTTGCAATTTTGCTATTTTACTTCTTAATAGTCTTATACATCTTTTCATAACTAGTATTTTAAGTACCATATGTATAGTATATAGTATATACACCCCCCACCCTCCCGCCGCCGTCCCCCCACCGTTCCCAAATTGAGGCCCCTTTGTCCCCCCGCCCCAGAAACCTGTCCCCCCGTTCCGGCATCCCCCCTTCCCCAACGGTGGTGTAACATAGCTTGAAACTCGATAACTTTAATGCGCTTTCCAAGACAAGGAAAGGAGGAACATATAACAATATCTGTGATTGAAGCTTTAATCTCAGAGTCAAAGTGGGTATACAAGAGAGACTTCTATTTGTAAACTATAAGAACAAGGACACGGGACCCATTTAGTCTAAAAGAACCCTAAACTCTAAGGTAGTTAGGAAATGGTTTAAAGTAACTAGAATTTTTTTATCAGATAGATAACATCCATTCTGAGCCACCAACCAATTGATATTCCAACACTTGGATGTCATCAAAAATTTGTCACAATATTACTTAGCCTTTTCTCTTGCCCTTCTCTTTAGTGAATCTTAGATTGACAACTCTTGTATTGAGGCTCTTCTCTTTCTCCATTTTCCATTTTCCCTCTATTATTTTCTTCCCTTACCTTTGAGTAAATCAATTGCCCTAGTCTTGCAATTCTAAGCCATGTAACCTCATCTTTTGCATTACTAACAATTTAAGTCATCTATCTTTGACTCTCATTCCTTTCATTGTATAAGAAGGTTAAGTTCTCCTACTTCTGTCTCATCAACACTTTTATGTTCTTCAATGAAGAGTGCCGAAATCATGTTTCCCAAGCTTCACCTTGGTACCTAAATATGCAACAAAAAAAAAAATGCTTGGAACTTGGGGGTAAACCTTTCGGTATAATTGCTTTGACATCCACTTCTTTGACTTTAACTCGTATACCTACAAGTTGTTGCATTAATGAACTCGATGTGTTTATTTAGATGGCTTTTTATCTTGACATTGCTTTCCACTTTCAATCTAAAAATGTGTTACTTCAAGATAAGTTCAACATTATCACTTTTTCCAAAATATTTATTAAACTCTCCCAAAGTTTCTTGGTAGATTTCTCAATATCGAACTCCCATAACTTTGTGTTTAGAATTCAAGCAACGACCAAGGAGGCTACAGACCTGCATTTCAAACCAACCACACCTTGGTCCACAGTTTTTCCTTATACCTCAACAAGTAAAATAATCTCAAAAACCATGTCTCATTTGAGGATGAGATTTACAAGTTCATTGCCAACAAAAAGAAATTGGCAAAATCGATAAACAAAAGACCCAATTTTCTCATGAACTTAACACCTAAGTTAAAGCCATGTCTGCGTTCTATCTCAACCACTCCCTCAGCAATAAAGTGGTTGTTTAAGAAGCTATGATAGTGGCTGCACTAGCTATGTGGGAAATAGAATATCAAGGTGCATATCACTATGTAATGTCCCCTTCTAGTTAGACATTCACATATCAGCGTGATTAGCCTATCAGTGGCCCTCGTAGGCTAATAGGGCATGATTAGAGGGTCTTTGTGGCAATTACCCAGTTGGAGGTTGGCTTTTTTCTTGAGATTCAGGGGTTATACGGAGGTTTCCAATTGTATATTGAATGTTTGAAAACATAATGTGATCGGAAAACATATTGTTTGAAAACAAATTGTGTTTTCCAGATGATATGATTATGATGGCACTTTATAAATTATATTTTTATAATATAATAAAGTGCAATTATAAAATATTAAATAAAATAAAAGTTAAAGTATGTGGAGAGGAAAATATATCTTTTATCCCACATTGGCAAGAAAAGTGGGTGAGATCTCCGGGAAAAGTATAAAAGGATGTTAAGGGCTCTTTTTTTAATCATCTAGACAAATTGATATTGATTTGATTTGTCCATTGTGGAGCCTAGGGTTTCTGCAGTTACATCTATTAATCTTTGGAAACAAAAACTTCCATTGATTGCATAACTGAGGTGGTGAAATATTCCTCCGAAGGGTTGCAGCTGAGAGGACGATATTTCAGTCTTTCTAATTGTGCTTCATTGGTGGCAATAGGCCAAATTTGCTGAGGACATTTTGCATTTTTTATTAGAGTTCATTAGTGGCATTATATTTGCATCGATTAGTAGTGTTGAAGACATATTGAAGGAGTGTTGAAGTCTGATATATATTTGCAGAAGTCTGATATTAATTTACAGTCATTTTGGCAACCATTGGAGACCACGTTTTCACTCATGGAGGTTTCATTTTGCATCGATTTCACTCTCTAACTTGGGCGCTCCATTCCTTGGGTCATGGCAGCGATATTTGATGCTTGAGAGGAGACCAAGAAGCTGCCATTTATTTATTACTGGCATTCATATCAGAACAGGGGCGAATGAAGAAAGGTTCAATTTGACAAGGAGGAAGCACATTTTGGATTTCTGTTGATTGCTTCTTCATCATCAGCTCTAGGCGCTTCATCCAAGTTCTTTATATGTTGCTTGCATTCAATTTCAGTCATGTATGTTTAAGTGTGAGAGGCTGCCAATGTACTCAGACTTAGAGTCTTTCATAATATTGTAAAGCCAAGAGTCTTGGCTGTCATACATCCATTTAGATCATTAATTAAGGAGTTATAAGTTGCCTATCATATTCTATGTATTGTTTATGCTCATAATGCACTCTTTAGGTTGCATGCCAATTGTTTGACGAAATGTCCATTGGCTGTAGATGATCATTTCTCATGTTTAGAACATTTATATGCATGATAAAGTCAAAAAAAGGATTGCATTGTATCTAGTTCTCTATCTAGACATTGTAGAGTTAATTTGCAAGCTACTAGATTTCAATAGAAGCCATTTGAAGACAAGCAAGCAAACTGAAAATTCAAGAACAGCAAGTAAGGAGTTTGTAAGAGAAGTGTTTGACAAAATTCCTTGAGGCAAACTTAGGCCAGATTTTGTAAGGAATTTCTACAGTGGTTTAAGAAGTGTGAACATTGACATTTTGGTCTATTCCATCTCCTTTAGGTGAAAAATCCTAAAGTGTTAGAAGGTCATAGTAACCAAGATCTTTGTTTGCATTTTGGTAACCCTTATATTCCTTGAGGGCAAAAATTTAGTTCAGTAGTAGCAAGGGATATTACACACTGGGAATCATTGAAGACTCTCTTTCAGTTTCCACTACCTCTAAATAATCAGCCACCTCAAATTCCACCTTCTCAACAATAAGCAGAAGAGCATCACATGGCCAACTCAATATTTTCCTACACTTATTGTTGGCTCCACACACTTTCAGTTCAGTGCATTGAAAAATGAGCAACCACTTCACCACCCAATGTGTTTGCAGCATGCAGCGTTTTACAAAGAGTTCACACCATTGACAAAGTTCTGTTCCCATGTACTCCTAGGCACCTTAAAGTGGCCATGAGGAAACATGGAGGAAGGGATTGAACTTAACATTGAAAGCACATGGGAAACCCTGGTATTATACACCCATGCTCACCTCCATGTACATTTGAACCTCTGCCCTAATGTTTACCCTGGGATATTTTAGTTCAACTGGTATGACTGAGTAACAAATTAATAATTATATTTCCAGGCTAAATTGTATAAATTTATGTATCTTCACATCAATGAGCAAGTAACAAATTGAAATTATTTTTCTAGATTTTAATGTGAAGATTTCTGGACATTTTATAAATTTTCATACATATTGTGCATGTGGAAGAGAGAATGCTTGATAGTTTTACAAGTAATAACTAAGATCTGTTCTTCACACAAGTGTAATACCAGTACTTTAAGACTTTAAGTTTTAACATTATCTTACATAAAGCAGAGGCAGGCCAATGTACATACTAGGGTTTCTTCCTTTCTTTCATTTGAGATGCCATAGTCTCTTGATTAAAATGAATTTATTGTTGGGTTTCATATTTTTGTTAACACGTTTTCTTTTTGATATACTTTGAAGTTGAGAAAGAGAAAAAAAAGTTTGTTGGTTTGGTTTCAGTCCCGTTTTGTAAAAGTTTATTTCTTCTCATTCTCATTTCAGTACTTTTGGTCAACAGTAATAGACCAAAAATCTATTATGTGAAATACATAAAAATTTCAATATGAAACATACTCTACAAAAGATAGAAGGATGTCATCTGCACCAATGATAGATGGATATTTATAAGATTGAGGAGATATAATCCTTGTTGAGTTTTTAGCTTGGATAGGAACTTCCACACAAGTTTAGAGTGAACATGTTGGAAGTGGTTCAAGTTATTCTATTTTGCATTTCACTTTTAGTAAAAGAAGTGAAAGTCTTTTATTTAGCCAATTAAGTCTCATATATACATTAATGGCTTAAACTTATATTCCAACTCATCTCTTGAAAGAGATAAGGAACTCTTTAAAGATCAGATTTTTGCTAAATAGTATAAAGATAGGCGCAAGATAGAAGAAATATATGCAATGATAAATTATTGTTCAGCTGTTTGGTGAACAGTTTGTAGAGGATTCCTTGTATGCTTTTTGAAGGAATGAAAAACTGATTTGAAGGTGTAAATATCTATTTTACACTTTCGCAATTTAAAGTTTCAACTGCTATGTGATTAACCTAATGTTAAGAGAATAATTCTGATTATTGACCACTAGGACTTCAGTTGTCTTGTTTATAAATCTTCATGGCACCAAAGCCGAAAGCAAGAAGAATTCGTAGGCTGGTTTGAACTTAAAATTGCAACCATTTTTTTTGTGGAAAATCATGGCTATTTCTTAAGGTAAATTGTGGATTTTGAGGTCCCAGAAATCACATGACATTTTGTCCACAAAGTCACAGCCAAGAAAGAAAAATCGTAGTGCACCAAATAGGAGGGAATCGCAACCCAATTTTTCATGAAAATCAGGTCTTTTTCCTTTTGAGAATCGCAGGCTATTTCTTCTAGAAATTGCATCACTTTTTCCAAGAAAAAATCACAAAAGGTGTTGGTGTATCGCAGATTTTTTTATCCTCAAAAATTATGCCTAACATTTTTGTCAAAAACCATGAAGATTGTTTTAAAGCCATTTTCAGTTTTCAGCATACCACAACTAGGGTTTTCAGGATCACGAATAGGGCAAATTTTACAAATAGCCTCAAATTTGAGGATAGATGGGAATATGCATTAAATTTCCTACCTTGGAAAGGCAGATTGACTTTGTTGTTGGAAGAGAATGATCTCTGGGATATCATAAAAGATGAGACACTTCCATCTATAGATTCATAGCAGTTTGCAACTCATTAAAAGAAAGAGGTAAAGGCCAAACGGATGATCATGGATGCAATAAAGGATTATTTAATTCCTCATTTATCTGAAAAGATAATAGTCAAGGAGATATTTGATGCTCTGGTAAGTCTTTAGCAGAGTGAAAACATAAACAGGAAGATAATATTGCAAAATAAATTCAAATCCATAGGGATGACTAAATCAGATTCAATTACCAACAACCTAATGAAGGTCACACAATTTTGTGACCAACTTGCAATAGTTGGAGAGAGGGTTGAAAATGTAGAGCTAGTGAACTTGGAGTTGAATGGTTTCTCATCTTCATGGCAAGCACTTGTACAGGGAATTTATGCCCGAGAAAATATTCATTCTTTTGAAAGATTGTGGGATGCCTCTATCCAGGAGGAAACTCGAATAGAGTCAAAAGCCACCAAGATCGGTGATGACAATAATTTAGCCCTCTTTGGATAGATGAAGAAAAGTAAAGGAAAAGAGCCCAGTAAGTGTAAGGGAAAAGATGAGGATTCATCCTCACAGCCAAGGAAGGACTTGAGTAAAATCAAGTACTTCATTTGTCATAAATGTGGCCATTATGCAAAGTGTCCAGACAAGAAGGACAAAGAGAAGCAGTAGCAAAAGTAAGTGGCAAGCTTTGTAGAAATTCAAATGAACAAGTTTGCTGCCAAGTTTGAGAAAGATTTCTCAATGGTACCTTGTCTTTCTACCAACATGATTCTAAGGGATACTTGGTATGTGGACATTGGGGCATCTAGACATATGACATCAACCCGATGATGTTTTACTGATTTAAAAAACCAAAACTCTAGAGTTCAGGTTGAGCTCGGCAATAATGCCAAGTATCCAATAGCAAGAGTTGGTACAATTCCCTTTCAACTATAGTCAGGTAACTCTATAGATTTTTATGTTTGTTTGTTCCTAGGTTTGAGAAGAATTTCTTTCAGTTTCAATTTTGAAAGATAAGGGCTAGAATCTAGCCTGGATATTGCACAAGTAATGGGGGTTAGAGAAGGCAATCTATATAGGTTACAATGTGAACTAATTCTAGCTCTGGTTCATAACAATAACAAGCTATGCAAGTTATGGCACAAGAGGATAGGGCATCTACATCACAAAGTGTTGCCTATTCAAAGGGAGATAGTCACAAGTCTTCCAAATTTCAGCATTGATCAACAAGGAGTATGTAGAGGATGCACACTTGGCAAGTATGCCAAAGCTACTTCCTAAGTAGTGAGCATAATTCTATGGAAATTCTAAACTTAGTGCATTTGGATGTTTGTGGACCGATGTCAATAGCATCAATTTTAGGAAGCGTGTATTTTTCCTTTATTGATGAATTGTCTCGCAAAACGTGGATCTACTTCTTAGAGAGCAAGGATGAGGTCTTTAGTAGGTTTCAAGAGTTCAAAGCTCTAGTTGAAAATTAGATAGGAAAGAAGATCAAAGTCTTGAGATTGGACAATGGGGGTGAGTATATCTCCAAGAAGTTTGAGGGTTTCTGCAAGGAGGCAAGGATCAAGAAGGAGTTAAGTGTGTTACATACAACCCACAACAAAATGGGGTTGCAAATCGAAAAATTGATCCATTATAGGGGCTGCTAAGGCCATGATTCATGACCAAGATTTATCAATGTTCTTGTGGATAGAAGCACATAACACAACAGTCTACATCCAAAATAGGTGTCTTCACAAGATTTTGGAGGACAAGACACCAAAGTAGGCATTCACTAGTATTAAGCCAAAAGTGAGTCACTTTTGCATCTTTGGTTGTCCAATTTATATTCATATACCTGTAGAGAAAAGGACCAAG
>VDFB02056526.1:0-16554 GCA_007258455.2 Sequoia sempervirens | reverse complement strand
AAGATAACGTGAAAGAATGGAGCTACTAAGTGCTGCGATATGAAATCGTTGAAATAGACAAGCTCCAGGCGGTCATCCTCAAGTTCATAGAATACACAACATCAAGAAGGCAAGAAGATAGCCCTGTCAAGAATGAAGAGCTCCTTAAAGAGTAGCTACAATAAAACAATTAGCTAAAGGACAAAGTGCTACAGTGTCGTCACTAGAAGACAAAATAGCGAAAAGGACATAATGTAATTTTAAATTATGATATATTGGGGGTAGGTGAAACCCTATTTTGTAATGAATCTTGGCCACACAATAAGAACTAATCTTGGCCATTCATTTTACTTCTGGAGCACTATAAATAGGGGCTCTCCTCTCATTTTCAAAGAGAGTTGAGTTGTTGTAAAGGCATGCTGCAGAAATTTATAAGGAAAAGATATTGACTTGGTGCATTTTCTGAGTTTCTCACATGTTGCTTGATTCAATCTCCATTGTTAGATGTTTAACTTAGGTTTTATTGCTGTTCTAGTTAGTTGTTTTCTTGCTTTGGTAGATTTTAGGAATGTTGTCTTGTGATAATGAAAATTCCTGCTATGTTGATGACTTCTCAATCCATACTTTTTGTTCTTTGTTGATAGTAGATAGCTGTGTAAAGTTAGTCTGGGCTTGAATTCAAAGTTGCTCCAATACTTTTATCTTTGTTCATGCATGTACATGGTGAATGAAAGACAAAAAATTTGTAGACCTTAGAATATAGCACAAGTTCCACGATACTGTGAGATTTCTAGTTAAGTGGAATATTGTTTCAAGAATGCCCATTGCAGAACCGATCATCAAATCGCTCACAATTAGGCTGCGTATCTAGAACTCTCTCTCTCTCCCCTATCCTTTCTCTCTTTTTGCCGAGTAACCTTTGCTAAGGTTCATTTCACATTGTAAAGCCAAATCTAATAACAAAATGGAGTTCAAGACCGCTGTTCAACTCTGCGAAAATGCATAACAACTCTCCCATCTTAAGAACTCCTTCGTGATCCAACTTCCTATGCTTTGTAAATTCCATACAAGACCGTTTGTGATTCTTAAATCACATCAAAACAACTCCGAGATATCTCCCAAGAATCGGCCAAGACCTAATAGGAGGACCTTGGGATAGTGTTCTAACTGATTTGTGAAGATTGTCTTCAAGAGGTAGTGCATCCACGACCGTTGTGTTGAGAAGTGCATAAAAACATCAACAATATCCGATCGCTACATTTTAAATCTATATGTAGAGGGGCTTGAATCCATCAGAATACTAGGGATCTTGGTATTTCACATATGGCAACAGAAAGCGCCAACCTCCAAGGAAGCTCATTCCTGAGAGTAGAAAGCCCGAGGTAGAACCAAAGTGTAGGAACAAGATGATAAAGAAATCATTCTAAATATATGGGAAAGTTCCTACACACTATCCTGATTCAAGTTACTTTCCTGGAAAAATAAAAAGATGATAAACCTGAAGGTCTTCAATGTGCAGATGGAGGTTGACCTTTGTTGACTTCATTTGCAATTCTCTTACTAGTCACCACATTCTACGTGCCTCGATGTGATTTCTCCCTTAGATTTCCTCTCATGTATTTGTTTTATCCTACTTACATCTTACTTCTATAAAAGGCCAGGGGATACCTTTTTTTAAGTTAATTTAAGAATTTGTCGATTTCGGAAGTGTAAGATGGGGTTTCTAAGTTTCTAGCCTAGAATAAGTGACAGCCAACACTTCTAGACTATTAACCACACCTAAACAAGAAAACACAGATAAAAGAGAGCAATAAAATAAAAGCAAGTAAATGAAACACTCCCCATTATGGTTGATTACTTCTCTTGTCTCTCCTTCTTATGCAATCTTTTCCCTTAGATTTTGCTGTAAACTTGTGCAAGTACCTGCAAATAGTAAGCAAACAAAGTTGGATATGAAAGGTTGTTCATTTGAAAATGGAGTAGGAATGTTCTTTTTATAGACAACCATTTGAATGGACGGTTGAGATTTATCCTCTAGAAGGATTCCAAGATCAATGGTGGAGGATGCATGAGAGGGAGGTTACAAAATGGATGGTTGAGATTGAGTCTCAAAAAGATGTCAAGATCAATGGTCTAGAATGGATGCACCAAGAATATGCTATTCTTGGAGGAATCATGACAAGTATGATGTCAACGGCTATGATGTATGATGGCTATGATAGCAATGAAGGCTATGATAGGGGTTAATGACAGGCATCTTTTACCAAGAGAGGGTGCATAAATAATTTATTTCAAATTATTTATTCAAAAATGGAGAAAATGGAGGAAAGGGACAAGTGGCAATTAAATTATTTATTCAAATTATTTATTTGGAGAAAATGAAAGATGGGGCATCTAATTAAATTAACCAATTTAATTAAACGGGAAGATAGAAATTAGTGAGGAATTAAATAATTTCAACAATTATTTAATCATAGAAGAATAAAAGGTCGAATAATTATTATTATTATTTGACTATAGAGAAATAATTAAATAAATGATGATTTATTTAATTATAGAAGAAAGGGGTATATTAGCAACGCAATTAAATAATTTTAATTGATCAGGATAGAAATGAGAAGGTGAGTTAATTAAATAGTTAAAAATTATTTAATTGATAAAGGAATATGATCCAACATAATTGAATAATTAAAATTATTCAATTATCAAAGGATGATGACCAAGAAAAATGACACTCGTAGACTTAGGAAATTTTTCAGTGTCTACATTTTTCCCCTCTTTGATATAATGCAGTTCATTGTGTTGTGTCAAAGAAATTCGGTCAAGAGATGCTCTAGGATGCCCCAGTGACAACAGGGTACAGGTATGCCCCCTCGTGAAAATTTGACAAATTTTCAAATATTTTCAAGAATTTGGAAAATTGTCCCGATAAGACAAAATAATGGCCAGGACCTTGATGGTGAAGACAAAATTATGGATCAAGATCAAAAATAGGGTCAAATTCAAGGTCAAGGGTATCAAAAGGTGCGTACAGTAGGCGAGGCGAGTCAAAAACCCTAATTTTGGACCTATAAATAGCAATTTGAAGTTGAAAAAGGGTCATTTTCACATTCCATAGAAATTTGAGGAGCTCAAAGTGATTAGACAGCGAAAATAGGATCTGCACACACCGTTGTCCTAAGGGAGTGCCTACCCCGGTATGTATTACAAACCCATGTTTTAATTTTTTCGTTTCATGTGCATTTAGGCTAGGAAATAATTTAGCAGACGAATGTGTCACACAACATGTGATGCATTTGTTATCGTGTTTGATGCATTCAATAAGCAATTCACCACAATCGTCTCAACATGACGCAAATGCATAGGGATAGGGCAAGAAACATTTGTGGTGCAATGCATGGAATTATGTGACGCAAGTGCATTTTTGAGTCGCATATGTGATCGGGAATGACACAAACAACTAAGTGTGATGCATATGTTACACAGAATGACTCATTTGTTGGGCTTGTGATGTGTTTGCAATTCCAAACTGGTTATATTTTATGTGACGCATTGGATAGAAATTGTGACACAATTGCCCGGTTAAGGATTTGCCCCGGACTAGGAAAGTTTGACTTAGTCAAATTAGGTTTGATAGGTCAAATGAGGGTTTTGGATTCATGTTATTGGTTGTTTGATATTTTCAGGTGCATCTTCCGCCCATTTACACACATGAGTCTAGACCAAATGTGTTCTAACTTCAGGACTAGTTAGGCGATGATGAGAAGGGTGTGCTACTAGAGATAGGATTGTTTTATGTGACATATATGCCCACTATTAGGGAAAACAAGGGCATGTTGATAGTGCTAGTAGAGCGATGGCACTTAGAGATGAGAAACTTCCATTTTCCTACGGGGGAGGCAACAATCACCCTAGAGGACGTGTAAAGGATCCTGAGATTACCCATTCGCAATGAGTGAGTGTGATATGACTCGGCTTGGGGAATACAAGTGTTGCATGAGTATTATGAGACTAGATGATGTTGAGCTCAAGATTCAAGGATATGAGATCTGGTGGGAGATCCTAGTAGAGACTTATAACCGGTTTGACTATGTTATGTGCACACTGATAACATGGGTGATGATACCATATCATAGGGGCCATGGTTTCCCAGTTGGTTGGGGAGAGATGTTGGGGTCGATGATTCAACATAGGATAGTGTATGCAAGGGGGCCATGTCTTTTGGCTATTTTGCATTTTTAGCTACATGATATTGTGTATAGAGAGGGGTAGAGCTTGAGATATGGTGTGACTTTGCTTACAATTTTGGCATGGGAGCACATAGCAGTGTTTCAGCCACCAGTGGTTCAGCAGGCAGTGGGCACAACATCGTATTCTTATCTATATCAAGGGGCCTTGACTCAAACACACATCAGAGATGTGGGCTACTAGGAGCATGAAATTGACACACTAGTGAGTTTTAGTTGGAGACCATATAGGACACGCCCGTTGTGGATAGATGAGGATGATCACTTACCTTGGTGCAGATAGTTGAGATATCTAATCAAACAGAAAGTATAGAGTCAGTACATTATTGAGATGTATCTACCAGAGAGGGTCTGACAACAATTTGGGGAGAGGCAGGGAGTTTCGGTAGGCTAAGCAGAGTATAGGTGATCATCCCGTGAGGTGCATCCTTGGGGCACACAAATTGTAGTCACCACGACGGAGAAGGAGATAGATGCCTGGCATTAGGTCTTGGATTGGGGAGTGGCAGTGGAGGAGATGTAATGGCACCACAATTGTGGTATGACCAAAGTGGCGGTCTTAGACCTATTCCAATTTGAGTAGATCCACAAGAACCAAAGGCTAGAGCTGTGGAATGTGTGGAGGGGTCAATGGGGAGGTGGGGAGGAGGGAAGGAGGGTGGATGGAGGAAGGAGGTGGAGGAAGGAGTGGAGGAATGGAATGGAGGACACAGGAAGGAATGGAAGGAATGAAGAACATAGAGGCTATGGAGGTCGAGGGAGATGGAGGATAGGTGGAAGGAGAGGAGGAGGCAGATATGGATGGGGTAGAGCAAATTCTCCACGAAAGGATCATCATGGATGAGGAGTAGATGCCACAAGAGGTGGGGGGCGAAGATGGAGAGGGACGGTGAGTGGAGGAAGGGAATGGAGGGATGGAATGGATGGAAAAGGAGGGATTTAGTGGATGGGTGGATGGATGGATGGAAGGAAGGAAGGGAAAGAATGGAGATGGAGTTTTAAGTTAGTTCTCAAAAATACTAGTTGAGAAACCACAAGAGGTTGCCAAGCTCTTGATATGTTTCAGGTTAACATAAAAGGCCTAATGATGTATTTGAACCTTCTTCTCTTCAGGCTCTACCAGACCTAGGTGGTTATACCTATGCAAATGGAGCAGACTTAAATTGTGTGTTTCCTACTTAAGCAATCTATCCACAATGGAAATTGGAAGTGGAGAGATGCAGACCCATTTGGTATAAATTGTATAAGAAATATCAAGGTAGAATCTATGAATATGTTCAGATGTGAAATTTGAAACAATTTTTGATAAAATTAAATGATGAAAATGGGTGAGACCAGTGCCTTGTAGGGTGAACAGAGTCAAATTAAAATTTGAAGCAAAATGACTTGTATTGGCAATAACTCAAACTGTTTGGAACACTTATGTTTGTTTATAACTTGTATAAACATGCAGGAAAATGACTAACAAACTCTACTTGTGGATCCAGTTGACACAACCTAGTTACTTATGATTTATTAAAAGTATTTTTAATCTTTACTTGAAAGAACCAATTAAATAAATCACACAGAAACAATAGATAACACCAAATTGGAGACAGAATGACAGCCCTAGCTATATGATTCTTCTTACTGATCCAAATAACACTTCCAGATTATTGTGACAAATTAAAAGGGTTTTAATTCTCTAAAAGAAGCCAATTAGTCACATCACACAAGAACAACAAATGTGTTTTGATAAATTGAAAATATCCTTGATATATCAACTTAAATAATAGGGAAATATTATGCTGGAGACAACCATATAATTGAATATATTTAACAAACATTTGATACCAATATAAAGCCACATAATCAAATTTCTTTCATTGATCTCCTCAAATCATACTTGCAACATAGTCTTTTGAAATGTAAATAGCATAGAAGCTTTTTTTTAGCATCTATCTATCCCTATTCACCTATATATTTTTTGTCACTATGTAACAAATTTATATACATAAAAACTTTGAAGGGACACATCCCTTCATGAATTTCTTTTGATTATAACAACAACTAACAATGATTAAAAAAGATAGTTAGGCTCTAGTTAGCCATAAGTGGGCTTTTGACAGACGGTCCAGATAATCCCATCTTTTATGAGTATCAGCATCTCCCAATGCATTCTTGACTGCTATCTTCGTGTTCACCATTTTCTTATTCTATTTGCATGCTTCATCTAATGTCGAGTCTTTATCTGTAGCCACTTCTAGAATCTTTTGTAGTATCAACTCGCATTCTTCAATCCACTTGGCCTTTTCTTTTTTTTTCCATCATTTTCAAACAATGTTGGTATTCCTTCATTTGTGGCATCAATTAATCCTTTTGCATCTCCTTGAAGTTCCTCATAGTAATCTTCATGCTTTCTTATGATCTCCTTAGCAGTATTGATAGCCTCATTATCAGGATTATCCCTCTTTTGTATTTCTTGAAATTTCTCTTGGATTTTGTCATTAATTCTTCTATGCTCCTACTCTACAGCATAATTCTTTGAGTCAGTTCCCCAGAGCTTGCTCAACCAAACCATCAAGTTAGCTTGTCTCTTTCTAATCTCTTTCAAAAGTGTATTAAATTTTCCTTGAGAATATACATTTGATCCTTCCCACTTGTTCTTTGTTTGAGAGCTCTCTCCTTGAGTCAGCAATCTAGTGGATCCTTTCAATGTGTTTTCAACCATATCCTTCAAGCGATCATTTTCCCTAAGTATCCTTCATTATTTATTTCATACATTTCCTTCTCTTTGATCAGCATTTGGATCTAGGCTTTATTTAGCTTGGAAACATTGATGCCAATCTCATTTGTAGCCACAGGATCAACTTCTCCAACTTTCAATGTCATAACATGTCCAAAATCCTTTTCAATGTCAATAATAGTGGACTTCTTATGTGGTGGATATAGGGCCCAGATCATAAGGAAACCTTCATCAAGGTTATACTTTGATCTTGTATACACTTTTTTAACTCCCTCAGGGCTAAGCTTATGTGTAGCATTGTTATCCTTCAACAAACTATCAAAAACCAGAGTAGAATTTAGGTCCAATCCTGGGAAAATCATGACACCTAAATCCTCTAACAATTTTCTCCCTCTCTCTAAGGTCATATCTTTCATTTCCTTTTCCACACTTGACTTCAAATTATTCAACAATTGCTCCTCATTACTCGGTGTTACATTTTCAACAGATCCTCTTATTAATTTTCCCTTCTATTTGTACAAGAAGGCTCTGAATTCTAAAGATTTCACAAACTCATCATCTACTACAAAGGATCTATAAGCCATTTTCCTCATTTTTGTATCTAAACCTTCTTCCATTTCTGGTTCTCTAAGAGGAAGCTTATAATCCTTAGTTTTCAATATGGAGATCTTATCAGCTGGACCCTGAGATCCCTCATCACCAGATGTCTCCTCTCCAGAAGATAACAATTCCACATCTTGCATTTCTTTCATTTTTTTCTCTACTCCCTTATTATATTCATCAACAACCCTCTCAGCTTCTTTCTCTTCCAAATTTTTGATCAAATCATCATACTAATAAGGTATATGATTATACCCACTTAAGTTTATCTTTTTCCTAGAAAATTCAATGTATCCCTCTGGATCAAACCCTTTCCATGGTGGAGCTCTCTTCAAATTATAATGCAACAACTTATCCAAAATCAAATCATACCCTTCCTTTGACAATATAGTGAAATCTCCAAAGTACAAAGTGCTTGGCATAAATGCATGTTTTCCAAAGAAACTCAAGTTTAGTAAACTTGAGTAATCCATTTTCCTAACAATTTCCAAGTAGGAAATTCTATCATGCACTATCTTAGGCAAGATGAATGGTGTATCTTCAAAACCATACATTTTGATCATAGTAGCATCTTCAAAACAATACCAATCTCCCTAGTTGTGATCAATAGGTCCATTGAAGTCTTTGGGTCTGAGGAACCTCTTTATCTCATCAAACAATGCATAGTCACAAGGATGGTTAAAGAATTTGTACAATGGTTTAACAAAGTTTTCTTCAAAATGCAAAAAACTTGAATTGGAAAACCTGCTATCCCAAATAGCAATCCATAATTGAATTGGTAACAACTTACCCTCCCTATCAAACTGTGTAATCCTTAACTCCTCTGGCCACATTCCCAATTCTTGTCCATAATACATTGCTATATGCATAAAAACATAGTTATGTTTGAAATGTAGAACAGCGGATCCATTTTTTATTTCCATTAGCCCTGAATCAATTCCTTTGAAGATGTATGAAGCATAATCAAAGGGTTTGGAATTGTGATACTGAACATCAACTACAATTAGCATTGGTACAATTTTCATAAGCTCAAGAGCTTCCATCCCCAACACCTGGCATACTGAAAAGTATGTATATTTCAATTAGGGCTCGAATAAGTCTACATGAAATGGAGGCCCATCATTGTCATTCAGTGGAACCAAAATTCCATCCTTCTTAGGTCTATGCAACAGAAATCTCTAGCCCCTATATGTGGTATCCATTCTCCGTAATTATTTCTCTAAGTTCTCATGCACAATAGCTTCATCGCATGTGCCTTCTAGGTTAAAATCTTTGCAAATTGCAGCTTCTCACACATGTATAAAAGGCTTACCCAAAGAATTGCAGATAGCTTTGAGTTTTGGATTGTAATGGGCAGCTAAGAGTTTCATTAGTTCCACATCCACAAATATATTTGGGACAACTAATTTTCCTAGGTTGAATTTATAGGGATTGCATACTTGTTCGAACCTATCCCTTCGATGATAGTGGAACATAAATAATTCATATCCCCGAATTGAAGTCCACACATCCCCTACATGTTTGCAATTTTCCTCAAATTTTTCCACATATGCCCTAAGTTGTGCAAAACGCCTAGCTTTAGGTCCTAAGCCAAGTAGTTGCTCAATAAGATCTTGATTCAATTTCCTTTCAGTTGTTTCTACCCTCACCTAGGATGACTACCCTCACCTTGCCTTTTTCTACTTTTTTATTTTCCAGAGCTCGAACCTTCCATTTTATTTATCAAATTAACAGAATTGAAAATACAATTGCAGAGAATTCACAAGCTTACTTGAAAACCTCCGGCTGCACAAAATTCTTTGGCCCTTGTTCGCTCTCTCGTTCCTTTCACTACCAACTCTACAAATTCTCCTTAACTATTCTTCTTTGATTTAGAGGATTATCTATATAGTGTGTATCTGTGCAGCCATTAATGTCTAGCTCCAAGCACGAGTGTAGCAAGTGTTTTGAATTTCCTACTGTCAAATCAAATGATTATATCGGCAAGACATTTTTAAACTCTGGATGATCTATATGTTTGAATCAAGCCAAACGTTCATTAGACACCTTATATGGTCGGGGAGACCAAATACCACTCCTACCAATGAAATTTTGATCCATTTATATTTCCATCGGCAAGAGAATGGGTATCGCTGAAATATTTGAAAGTTACTCCAATTTTACAAGTCTCCCCGATGTATCGTCCTCCTCCTCCAGATGAATTGGCAAGACTTTCTCCGATGATACTTTCATCGGCGTGACATATGGAGTCAGAAAGACATTTGAAACTCATTTTGATAGCATATGTCTCCCCAATATGTTTCTTTGTGCTTCATTGGTGAGACAGGGTGGGAATCTTGCTAATGAAATTCCATCGGCATGACATGTATGCTCGGGCTAACCTGAAGATCTCACTCTGATAGTATTTTTCTTGCCAATAACTTTTTTTTCAGTGAAACAACAATCCTTGTCTTCCTGAATATGTATCTTCATAAGTTGTTGTTTGATGTGACAATTTTGATCTTTCACCAATATGCCAGAAACACCTGAATTGAAAGGTTATAGCTTATGGGTTTGAGAGACATGGACCTACTCATGTCGATATGGATTAATTATTCAGAGGCTCTTGCTCAATGATGATTAGAGGGATTTTGGTGTATCAAAAGATCAAATCTGATGGGATCACTTGGGGAATATGATATATGAAATGGATTATAGAAATTTTGTACTCTAAATGTCATTTTCTTATGGAGTATAAGAGTGTAAGCTACTGAAATTTTGAAAAAAAAATTAATAGTCCCAACACCTAGCTTTCACAAGTGGAGACCAGCAGATCACAGGCTAGAGCACGCATCCAACAGTCACACAATAGGTCAGAGGGTGAGACTTTAGATGCTAGGCAGGCCACCCCATATGACAAAGCTCCCACCACATGGCACAAGACTACTGGGATCGGAGATGAGGGCAGTTTTGGATAGATTTTCTTTAGCATTTATCATTTTATTATATAGACATGGATACACTTGATTATCGATCCTGCAAGCTCCATTTTATTTATGCACCATGGCATTGTACCTATGACACATGATTTTGAGCAATATATATGATATGATTTTGGCGGCAGTTGATGATATGCATTATTATGTTTTTATGCATTTATTATGACATACTATGTGATGGATGCTTATGTGTTTATTTATGCATGTTCATGTACTGATTTGTGATATGATGGATGATTATGCATGTATGATTATGATGTTTGTTGATGCATTCTATATGATGATGCGATGGTTTTGATGCGGTTTATGGTTATGTACCTATGACTATGTTATAAATGTTTATGCTTTTATGATATGCAATATTGATGGCCTAATGCTTACTGAATGCAGTGTGATATGATGATGATCTATATGATTATGCTATGAGTATAGTAAAATATAATGGCGTAATGCATTTATGGTTATGAAAGTTTTTATTATGTTATGTGTAATGGAAATGTCTTAATGCAACTTGAGATGGAATGTATTAATGTGAATTTTGTATGATAATGCAAAATGTTTGATGGAAAATATGTAATGTGAATGCAAAATGTGACACTTAATGTGATGTGTGATAATAGGATATGGTATATATGATATGTAATGAGATGTTATATGAGATGCAATGCGAATGGGTTGTAATGTAACATATTATGGAATGTTATAATGTGTGATACAAGATGTAATGCTATAATGAAATGTATGATGAAAATGGTACTATTGTGATGATAAGATATGAATGCTATATGGATGCAGTTTGTATTTTTTTGCATTTTCTTATGGAAATATATGTGGCCTAATATTAAAATGATGTTGCAATCTAACATGATTATGGATGTAAGATTTTTTTGTATGTCATAGGACTTTGTCAAGATGCAAATGGAAGAAATGTTAGTGTGGAGAAGATGGAGGAGATGAATGTTAGTGTGGAAAAGACAAAGGAGATGGAGATGGAAGGTTAGGCTAGGAATGATAAGGGATCCAAATTTCATACTTACATTTTTATATTTATCATCATTGGACGTCAAAAATGTCACAAATGGTCCACAAACACCATGGTATGGCATAGACCAAGGTGTGCAAGGTGACCATTTGGGAGAGACAAGCAGTCAAAAAGATAAGGAATGCCCTGACTCCTACTAAGGACCTAATTGTCTCCGTATTTTTTCCAAGACAAACCACAAACAACAAACAAATAAAGAGGCCATCATCCATCATCATCCCTCTAAATCCATTGATAGGACATCCTCGAGGATACTAGTAACATGACCCAAAACCAATCAAAAAGATAAGATGATTCTAGACCAATAAAGTGTTTGCCAGTGATAATGATAAAATTGTTTGATTGATTGATTAAGTTGATCAAGATGACTGAGTTGATTGATAAGTTGAAAAGGATTGATAAAGTGATTTGATTGATCATGCCTAGCATCAGGAAGGACACATCCTCATGAAGGAAATATTGATTGACCAAGCTAATAAGATTGATCGATTTGAAAATTTTGATTGATAAAGATGATAAATTGATTTGATTGATAGGTTGACAAAGATTGATTGACAAGTTGACAAATTGATTTGATTTATTGTACCTAGTTTTAGGAAGGATGCATCCTGATTAAGGAAAGATTGATTGACCAAGATGACAAGATTGATTGATTTGATAAAGATTGATTATTATAGTTGACAAAGTTGATTGATAATGATAACACCTAGTTTCAAGAAGGACACATCCTGATTACAGAAAGAATGATTGACAATGTTGATAAGATCGATTGATTGTTTGACAAAGATTGATTGATATGACCAAGCGATGTGACTATACCCAATGGAAGTGTAATATAGGGGGATTCACTACTCATGATTTCTCTTCACTCAGAGAGCCTCACGGAGAAAACTTCCCTATATTACCTCAATGGAACAGCAGCGAGAGTTTCAAAATCTGAAAGAGCAGGTCACAGAGATTTTCTGCACAAACTAACAAGCTCTCAGCCAAAGGACATTAGCACAAAATACAGATGATAGCATCGCGCACTGGTGTCTCAGAGGCGTGTAGTGAGAATGTCTCAGAAAATGGCTAAGTGACGACTTACACTCCAATTACTGAGAATCTATAGAATGCAAGAAAGCAATAGGAAGCAATAAGATTGAAATGGAGTGAAATAGAGATGATAAAGACAAGGAGAAGAAAGGAAATACTTACAACCATGCAGGTGATGAAGCTTCTAGCTCGTGAGTGTCTTCAATACCTGCACACAAGAGGGAGAGAGAAATTGTTGGGTGGATGTATAGGGGCCTGCCTCAGTCAGACCCTGTTTTGGTGTTCCCACCTCCATGGACAGCCAAATGGATGGAGAGAAAAGTAGAAATGAAGTAAAGAACACTTAAAGAACTACAAAACAGTGTTATTCTACTCAACCAAGTAATAGAGGAGAGGAGTGAAATCTTACCACCTCCACCAAGAGTGCTCAAGGCTAATGGGGGAGAAAATGAGAGGAACTCAAGCCTCTACTACAATGGTGTTTGTTCCACACTTGCTCTACTGAAGTGGTGGAGTGTTGATGTTGTTGTTGTCAAGTTTAAAGTGTTTGGAGATTGAAGAGATGGTGAAGAAGTTCCTTAGAGCTTGAGAAGATCTTGTGAAGCTTGTGAATGAATTCTAGAAGTGGTGAAGAGATGTGTAGAAGATGGAAGAAGACCTGAAGAGATCTGAATAGCTGAAATGCTTGTTCAAGGAGTGAATATGAAGAAAAGATTAAGAGAAACGGCCATATTTGGGTCAGTCGGCCAAGGAGGGCATTACAAATCAACCCCCAATGGGAACTGTAACGCCTCTACAGGCTCCAGACGCAAGAATCTGTCAGGGACATAAGCGCATTGCATGGAAGTCTACACGCCTTGCAGGCGTCCTTGACAGAAACACCTCCACTGATGCTCAAAATAGGTGCCAAGTGTGATGCAAGCAGCAGGCTTAGGTGGGATTAAGCCTCTGAACTTGGTTTTCTAAGGTGGATAAAGGAAAAGGGAATCTGCACATAGGGCAACTTGCTCTATACGTGAAGGAAGACACATCATGTTTTAGGAAAAGGACACATCCTATAAAGTTGACCAATTGATGGGCATTAACAAGACACCTAACTAGGATCGTAATACTTGATGGGTTTCTTGAAGAATCAAGGGTAACCATTTGGTCAAATTCCCTAAACAATTTATCAAGGTCCATGAAAGTGGTGGAGGATAGGGAATCACATTCATATTCATTAGAATTGACATCATAATCCCAAGGGTCTTCATGTATCTTTCTCTCATCTAAAGCACTAGCAACCTCACTCGAGGGTGACCCGATAACTTAGATAGTCACTTTTACTGGAACAAACCCTAGCCCTTGATGACTTATTACCTTAGGAGGTCACAGAGGTTCCAACATTCCCTGCTTCTTTAGACCAAGGCCATTGTGTCCATCATATTCATGTCATTTCATTATCTAGAACCCTTTTGGATACTGTTCAATTGGCAATTTCTTAGTTTCAATGTCCTTCTCTTCTTTGTACAGCCATGTATGAATGTGGTCATCTAGAGATTATTTAGCAAGCTCCCCCCATTTAGTGAAGGTGGTAGGTGGATTGTGGATAACAACTTTGGGCTGCATAAGATATGGTTTTCCATATGACTTTGGTGACTTGGGTAACTTGCTGATGAAAAGGAGACTCTTAATATCGTATTCTTTGCAGCCTTTATCTTGGATTTGGATTTTGGGCATGGAAGGTGTAATGAATTATTTGGATGTTTTGACAAGTGTGGATGGATCAATGTAGTGGGATGGAGTGGTGGATGAAGCGAAAGATGAGGCCTCTCGATTGATGGGAACTTGACACTCAGCAGCTCCTTTGAGTTTGGAACAATATTGGAAAGGATCAGGGTCACCTAGAATAGTGATTTCAGTGTCGTTATGTGGGAACTTGAGGCATTGATGGTAGGTGGATGGAATAGCCCTCATTGAATGAATCCATGGGCGTCCAAGGAGGAGATTGTAATGTAAGTCTAGATCCAAGATGTGAAATAAAGTGTCATGTATTGTTTGGCCAACTCTTATTGGGAGTGAAATTACGCCTTTGGAAGATCGTTCGACATCATCATAAGCTTTGATTATGATTTTCTTGGTTTGGTCAATGCAATTCTCAGAGTATCCCAATGCCTACACTAATTTTAGTGAGAAAATATTCAAGCTTTCTCCACTGTCCACTAGGACTCGTCTAATCTTGTGTGTATTAACACATACTTCTAGGTGTAGAGGACTATTATGGACATATTTTTGTGCTAAAAAGTCTTGTTCGAAGAAGGTGACATGGTGTGGCATAGCAAGGTATCCAACCATGGCTTGAAATTTGTTAACATCTAGGTTTGTGGGAATGGAGGCTTCTTGCAGAACCTTATCAAGGATTGATTTATGCTGTGGTGAAATGCAAAGGAGTTCCAAGATAGAAATTTATGCGGGAGTTTTCCCTAGTTTCTCTAGGAGGTTATATTGACCCTTTGGTTGAGGATTTTTGAATGGACCTGGAACAATTATCTTGGTTCTGCAAGTGGCAACAACACAATCTGATTTTGGCTTATTTATGGTGATAGTGACAATGCGATCATCAAAGGGCATCACATTAAGGTTGATGGTGTTGTAATTGTGTTTGACAGTTGCATAATTGGCACTGTTATTTCCTGAACTGGAGGATTTTCCTTTATCATGGTCTTGCAAAGGGGTCTTGAATATTGTGTGATTCACATTGGTTTTTCCTTGTGAATTATCGACTAAAATGGTTTGATCCTCAATAAGGTCTTGAATGATGTTCTTGAGTTTCCAACATCTAGATGTTTTGTGTCCTTTTGTGTGATGGTATTCACAGTATTCGTCATCTTTCCACCAATCAAGTTTGATCAAAGAAGGTTAATAATTCTTGGTGTCTGGTAGTGTGATGACATTAGATTGCAAAAGTCATTTGAGGACTGATTCGATAGGTTCACCCAAGGAGGTGTATGTCCTCTTGACACAGGGAGGAACTCTTCTTTGTTGGTTGTTTTGGATAGCATTCAGCATTTGGTTTTGACTTTGTGCCTAGTTACTCGGTGTATTAGATGTGTTTGATGAAGAAGGGCCTTTAAGTTGAATGACTGGTCCTTTGGTTATTATTTTTTCATCAACAACTCTGTCATTTGTGACATTTTTGTTTCAGGACCAATATTTTCTTTTTTCATTGTTGGGTTTTGGATTGTCTTTGTTTATCTTGACTAGTCCTCTAGAGATAAGTCCTTTCTCAATAAGGAACATTTCTCAAGAATCTATTCAAAGGTTGTGCAACATTGGATTTGAATTCGACTCATCAACTCTCCGTTAAGGTTTTCTACAAACATGGTGACAAGTTATTTTTCAGGAATATGACAAGGGAATTTGCTAACCAAGCCTCGTCGTCTCTAGTAGAATGAGGTAAGTGATTTCCCTTCTTCTTGTTTGGTTGTGCTCAATGTTGCAAGGGTGACATCATTTTTAATGTTCAAGGCGAAATGATTGATGAATTTTTCGGCTAGTTCACCCCATGTTTTGATTCCTTGTGGAAGATGTGAGAACCAATCTAAGGATGCCCTTGTGAGACTTCACGGGAATAACCTCATCAAGTAGGTGGGGTCATATGCAACTTCCATATAGGATGTGTTGAGTTCATGGATGTGTTCTACTGGATCCCCTGTCCCCTTGTATTTAGGCAAAGGTGGTGTTGTGAAATGTGGGGGAAAGGGTGGCATGTATAGATTGCGATCAAATGGAAAGGGGCACAACCCCTCCATAGAGTATGTCTTCTTGTTGGTTCCCAATTTCATGTTGGTCATTCGTTGTTCAAGAGACTGCACATGTTGTATCAAAAGTTCTGCAAGAGATGGTTTTGCATTGCTTTGATTAGGTGCCATGATGTTGGTGTTAAGTTCATATGTTGGATTTGAATTG
>VDFB02056524.1:0-15256 GCA_007258455.2 Sequoia sempervirens | reverse complement strand
TTTTGGGATTTTTGACATGTTTTATTTTTTTTTGGATTTTTGGCATGTTTTGATATTTTTGGATTTTTGGCATGTTTTGATTTTTTTCGATTTTTGGCATGTTTTTGATATTTTTGGATTTTTGGCATGTTTTTGATATTTTTGGATTTTTGGCATGCTTTGATTTTTTGGATTTTTGGCATGTTTTGATTTTTTTTGGATTTTTGGCATGTTTTGATTTTTGGTGCTGTGATGTTTTGATTTTTTTGGACTTTTGCAATGATGACCTCCAATACCAAGTCTAGGATCTTGTGAACACATAAGTCAAGTACTTTCCCCCAGTCAGATATAGGACCAATTATTAGGGATTAAATCAAATAAGCCTTATGGTGGATGGATATAGAAGACGAAAGATGCATAATGTCAATCATTTGCAGGCCATGAGAAGGACAAAAAACATTATCATGGATGAAAATGATGAAGCATGAAGGAAAATTTATTATGGGTGAAGGTGGAGAATCAGATAGAATGATGGTAGAGGATGGAGAAAATACTGACTACACATGGTGCTTGTTTTCCAAGTTTTCACCATGGTACTTATCCAAAGCACCACTGAAGTAGTTTTCACTATTGGATGGATTATTTATCTTTACTATTTTCTTAATTTTTTGATTTTATTTTTGTCACACAAGACAATTGTTTGCTAGGTTTCTTTGGAATTTGACAATTTTTGATTTTTGTATTTTTTTTGTATTTTTGATGAGGCTCTCTGAAAGCTAGGTGTAGAACTTACGAAGGTGCAAGCTATTTATAAGCTCTGGAAATGGTTCACCTTCGAGAGTAGAAAGATGATAATCACCAAATCCATATATTTTTGTTATGATGTACAAACCCAACCAATTAGGCTCAAACTTTCTAGGTTTCTCTCTCTCCTCTTGATTCTCAGGATTCTCCATTAAGACCAAGTCACCAATGTCAAAATGTTTGACTAGAATTTTTTTATTATAGCTACAATGAAGACATTTTTGATAAGCTTGTAGGTGGACCAATACATTTTTCTTTTTCTCATCTAATAACTCTAGCTCATGCAACCTATATATGTAATACTCTTCATCATCAATAATCCCTTGCACAGATACCCTCAAGGAAGGTAACTCACCTCAATAGGAAAGATGGCTTCAAAACCAAAGACTAGGGAATACGAAGTGGCTCTAGTGGGAGTGTGGATGCTAGTACGGTAGTTCCATAAGGTGGGATTGAGTTGGAGATGCCATCCATGATCAACATCATTGATAGTCTTCTTCAAGATTTTAACGATGGTTTTATTGGAAGCCTTGACTTGGTAATTACCTTAGGGATAATATAGAGTTGCGAAGTGGTGTTGAATGTGGACTTTCTCACATAATTCATGAACATCTTGGTTCTTGAAGGGATGACTATTATCTATGACAATGGATTGCAAGACACCATATTGGCATATGATATAATTGAGCATAAATTTAGATATTTGTTTTCTAGTAATATATGCCATAGGGATAGCCTTGATCCATTTCATGAAATACTCGATTGTCATGATAATGAATTTATGGTTGTTGGATGCGGTAGAATGAATCTTAGCTATGAGGTCAAGCCCCCATTGGGAGAAGAGCCATGGTGACATTATTGGTTGGAGTTCTTAGGTTGGTGCATGTATAATATCTCCATGTAATTGACACTGTCGACACTTCTTAATAAAGTGGTATGCATCACATTCCATTGTGGGCCAATAGTATCCAACTCACATGATCTTCTTGGCCAAAGTAGGACCACTTGAGTGAGCTCCACATATACCCTCGTATACCTCACATAAGGTTTTTTGTGCTTCATCAAAATCAAGACATATAAGGAGGGTATTGTCCAAGCTTCAACGATAGAGGGTGTCACTGATGATGATGTAACTAGAGGTTTTATGGATAATTTTTTTGCACTAGTTGGTAGACAATTCAGGAGGGATAACTTGGTCATGGTGATAATCACAGACATCTTTATACCAAGGGGAATTGAGACAAAAAAATTTGCACACCATCTTGGATTTAGGGATATCAAAGGTAGGGATCAACAAATATTCTGCCAAGAACTCATACTATGGTACATTGTTTGGGATGTCCAAGAGAGATCCTATCATAGCCATTGCATCAGCTACCTTATTTTGAATTCTTAGGACCTACCAAAAGATGATGTCATCAAATTACTACTTAAAGTCATCAACCATTTATTTGTAGGGAGTAAGTTTCTCATCCTTTATGTTGTAATCATCGTTGATCTATTGAATAAATAACTGTGAGTCACCATAGACTTGAAGGCTCTTAATTTTCCATTTAATGGCCATACAAAGTCCCATGAGTAGTACCTCATATTCTGCTATATTATTGGTGCAAGAAAAGGCTATTCTAAATGACTTTGGTATTGTGTCTCCTTGAGGTGTAATGAACAATATCATTGCTCCTGAACCATGACTCGTGTAAGATCCATCAAAATAAAGTTTCCATGTGACTGAAGTATCTATTGTGAATATGGACTCGTTAGGGAAGTCAAATATCAATGGATGGTCTGTTGTCGTGGGTGCATTTGCAAGTTGATCGGTTATGACTTATCCTTTTATTACCTTTCATTCAACATATTGAATGTCGTACTCACTTAATATCATGACCCATTGGCTAATTGAACCATTAAGGCTTCTTTGCTAAGGAGATACTTTAGGGGATCGATCTTTTCTATAAGCTTTGTTTGGTAATTCAACATGTAATGTTTGACCTTTTGAGTGGAAAAAACAACTGCAAGGCATGTGCATTCAATAGGAATATAATTGAGCTCATATCCAACAAGTGTGTGACTGATGTAGTAGACTGCTCTTTCTCTTTTGTTATGATCATTATGTGCTAATAGTGTCCCCAGTGTTGATGTGGTTGCTGATATGTATAGTATGATATGTTTACCATCAATGGGATGCATGGGAACATGCAACGAAGATGGAAAAGATGAATATGATGATAAATAGAAGAAATTCATAAAGGAAATGCATAAATATGATTTTATACCTTCATAGTCTTCTCCTCTTCATGGATTGAGCTCACAAGATTTCACCCATATCTTGTAGATTTTCTCCAAATGATGAAAATGGATGTGGTTTCTATATATTTTAGCAACATAATGTTGGGATAGAGATGGATTTAATGGAAATTTGGCCAACATAAGGATATGAATAATGTGTGTTGTAAGAATGAGAGCCAAGGCCTCATTATATAGAATTTTGGTGAGAGGAATCAATGGATAGGACTGGTTGATTAATGGAGGGTTGAGATTAAAAGAAAGGTAGGATTTGGATCAAGGAATGAAGGATGATTAGCTTTGTGACAAGTGTCGCAATATGGAAAGGGGTGAAATGTGGAGGTGTGCTCATACATGTGCAAGCACACATTGGGAAGAGAGGCGTTACATTTATGTAAGAGATAGGGTGGCTCATAGGGTAGCTTGTGTGACAAGTTAGTGGGGGTAGGTGAGATGTACAAATTTAAAATTAGGAAATAATGATAATGATGATTATGGATGATGGTTAAATCAATTAATCAAGGATTAATTGGTTAATGATGATTTTCAATCAATAATAAAATCCAAATAAAGGTAGCCTCAAGAGAAAGATATTCTAATAATGGTAGGTTCCCAAAAATAAAACCATCAAAAATCATGGTATGACAAAAAAAAAACACCCCCATGACCAAAAGAATTAATGCCCACAAGAGTAGCACTCTATAATGGAAACATCTTTGAATAATAACTCTCATAACACACATCTATAAAGTATTTGAAATTTCCGTTTCCAATACTACCCTATGGACCCCTCATCATAACATAAGATCTCCACTCATACTCACCCACAATTTATTGTAGATTAGGAGGAGATTTGTGTAAATACATTCTTTAGAAATCCATTGGAAATGCCACTACCCATAAGTGACAATTTTCAGGTATGGCCTCATATTTTTTCCATTACAAATAATAGTAAAATCAATGAGGAGGAAAATACAATAATTAAATAATTCACTTTCTAATCACCACCACCACCGTCATCATCATCATCGTAATCCTCATCCGATCCATTCATCCTCCATTAAACAACTAGGCCCTAGGATGTCCCTTGGAACATCTTCTATGTTACATTGCCAAAATATGATTTGATACATTTTGATTTAAAATCGAAATGACAATCTAAAGCGACCTTTTGAAGTGGTAGTGAAATGCATTTTAGTAGATGCTACCAATATTTGGTGGAAGAGTTGATGATGTAGCTCCATCTTGACCTGATGGATCAGAAGCTTTGGAAATTCCAAAGTAAGATTGTATGGTACATCTAAGTTTTTGGTGTTTTGATGGCCTCTAGTCTGCTTCACCACCCGAGAGGTGGTAGGAATCTATGACCACCACGAAGGGCAGGTGGCGGGAGTCACTCTTCACCTTGAGACAGCAAGAATTAAAGGCTGACAGAACAGCCACCACCCTAATGAAGGAGTCTAAGGTAGGAATGCTCTTCACCACCACTGAGAAGGACGACATAAGGCATACCCTTAAATTGCTTTTTGTTTCACTTGACTTATATTGATCTGGATTAAAACAAACATATTGTCTGCCACTTCGAGTAAAGCGGAAAAAATGTCTTCTTGAACTTGGGATAGAGAATAATAGCAGGTCATTCCCCTCGCAGTTGTCAATGCTAAAGGCTGATAAGAATGGAAAAGAGATAAAGAAACTTATTATTATAATTATTGGCACTAACTTGAATGAAATGATCACTCCACCTTTAAGTCGTTTTTGGCTTTCAACGGCTTACGAGATTGAGAGTGAACCTCAATTGAACAAAATGTGTAAGAAATTAATGGCACTTTTCGATTGTATTTATATCAATCCATGATTCCATATTTGGTGAATTCAAGGTTTGGATATTTAAATGGTATGTTAAAATTTGGAAAATCCGTGTCCTTATACAATGATCACGTTGTAATTTTCAAGGGGAAAAATGTGAAATGCCAAATGTAATTATTTTTTAATGTTATTAGTGAAATAGGTCCTCATGAGCAACTATTTATAAATTTTAATTGGTGAAATGGGTCTTCACAAGCAACTATTTTTAAATTTTAATTAGCGAAATGGGTCTTGATACACAATGTTGTTTTAATAATATTGGTGAATGTGTAGGCTATTTATTACATGCTTATGAGATTATAAGAAAAAATATTAATCAGTCCATTTGAAACACATAGTTTGTTATGTTGAATTTATTACTTATATATGCCTCATAAAATAAATTGATGAGGAATGGACATGCATTTGGACCCTATAGTTTGTAAAATCCATGCAATTTGGACACCATTGGGTGTGAGAATTGCCAATTCGACTTGGCCAATTCTAGAATTTTCCATTGCTTAAAGATTCACCACTAATATTTTCAGAAGTCTGAAACACAATCTCATCTATAAGAAATTTAGCATTAGGTGAAAAATTATCATGGTGGATGTATAAGAGACCTAAATTGAAATGGTGCTCCATAATGCAACATAAATATCTAGATAGTACTAATCCTCAAAGGGTGTTTACAATTGAAAATCCTCCATGTGGCTCGGTCATGTGGAATTTTATCACTTTTTGTTGTGAGATTATTCTTCCTTATCTATCTTGGGAGGTTAATGATGGGGAGTTGGTTCAATTTTGGAAGGATCCATGGAATGGCTTTCCACCGCTCAATTCTGTGTTGGATCTTCAGCCTTTGGTTCAAGTTTTCTCAGAGAGTTGGGGCACCAATTTAAAAGATTATGTAGTTGCAGTTGATACTCACACAAGGAAAGTCTCTTGGAAAGATTTCTCTGCTTTAAATATTTCTTCACAACAAGTATCAATTCTAAATAGGGAATTAGAAAAAAGAGAAGTCTTCTTTTCAGGGAAAGCAGGTAGACTAATTTGGGCTCCTGCAAAAGATGGTAATTATTCAATAAGGGAGGGGTACAAGTCAATCATTGAAAATTCAACCTAGTCCCAATCTCACAGAGAATTTTATTTTTGTTGGAATTCCATGACTCTTCCTAAGGCAGGAAGTTTCACTTGGCTTGCTCTCAGGAAGCGAATTTTGACTAGTGACAAGTTGCAAAGATTAGATATTGCAAATTCCTTTTTTTGTGTCTTATGTCAAGAAGTGGATGAAATTGTTGATCATCTTTTTGTGAGCTATAAAGTAGCTCAAGAATGTTGGAACTTTATAAGGTTAAGGTTGAATATCCATTTTCCTTTACCTAACTCATTATGGGATCTTTTTTTGAGTTGGCCTGTTTTATATAAATCCTCTTTATTTTCCTGCATATGGAAAATAATTCCTTCATTAGTCATTTGGTGTATATGGTGGGAGAGAAATAGAAGGATTTTCCAAAAGCAAGTTCATTCCCGACATCAAATTCTTTTCAAATTGGAGAAACAAACCTCATAAGTAGTAAATTCCTATGTTAGAAATAACAAAAGCCTTTCATCTACATTTACTACTTGGGATAATTGGATTCTGTGTAATTGGGAACACATTTCTAAGTCTGTCTTTGGGACAAATTAGGATTCATGGTTGAGTAAAAAGAGCAGATCTGAGGTGAAGTGGACTCCTCGTGCTTTGAGCTTTGCTAAACTAAATTTTGATGGGGCTAGTAAAGGTAATCTGGGCTTGTCAGGTGCAGGTGTATGTATTCATAACTCTAATGGAGATTTGTTAGTGGCCCAGACACTTAAATTGAAAGAAGACATAAATAATATGGTAGAGGAAAAAGCTTTACTACAAGGCTTGTATTTGGCAAGGGAGTTGGGCTTAAACAAGGTGCATATTGAGGGAAACTCTTTGATTATTATAAATGCATGTAAGTTAAAGAGTGTCTTTAATTGGAGACTTCATTATATATTTTAAAGAGAGTATGGTTATTGATGGATTCCTTTCAAGAAGTGCATTTATCACATATTTATCGTGAAGGAAATAAAATAGTGGATAGACTTGCAAACTTGGGGTGTGAAGGGAAAGAATTTAAATTCCAAGATGTAAGTGCAATAATAAAGGAAGACATGCTTCTACATGATTTATTCATCTCTAAGTAATGGAATCTCTATCAAGTCACATTTGCAAAGGGTCTGTTTGAAATCAACATTGTAATGTATCAAGTCACGAGCTGTTTTGACAAGCGAATGATGATTTAACATGCCCGGAGGCATATGTTCCATGGTGGATTTTTTCTTGATCCAATCATTTCTTTGTTTAACTTGTTTTGATTGTGTAGGTACAAAGGTTTTTATTGAACATAGTGTGGCTGATTAAGTCAGGGGATGTGCTTTGGAGATTGTGATTTCATCTACCATCGAAATTCCCTCCCTCATTCTTCATTATATCTAGTGGCATAATTGTTTTGTATGCTATATGATGATGGAGTGTCTTTTTAAATGCATCAATTTGTTTGAATTTTGTGCTAAAAAAATACTTCAATAACTTGTGCATCAAAGAAGGCAGTGAAAACTAGGCAAAAGGATGTGTGGATTTTCTAGGTGGTGGTTGGGTTTTTTAATTGGGATAGATGGCACTTCTCCCTTGGAATCTTCATTTTAGTTTGCCAGTGCAAAGTTGGGAGAGACCTTTTGAAGGTGATTTATCTGATGAAGACATTGCTTTAATCTTCTATATGGATTGTAAAGGGTTGTCGAAAGCATTCATGTGGTTATTGGCATTGAGATCATTAGCCCTAGTTCACATTGCGTGATACTTCCTTCCCAAGTGTTATCAATTTTTTGTTCAAATTTTTTGGATATAATTCAATCATTTAAGGAATTAGAGATTGTGGCTCATAGGCATGCAAAATTTTAGTTTCTTCAAGGAAGAATGCTTTTAATAGTAGTCCAGGGTTACTGTGTGTTCAAAGGGAAAGGGTTAGTAGGAAAGCTATTTCCCCATAAGCTACTTAGAAAGTTCCAAGTTGTTCAGGGGATTTATGTAGCAACGAAATTGAGCCTCCAATCTAACAATGATTGAATTTTTCTGAAAGCTATAAGGGAAATTTCTCATTGTTTTTGTGATAAGGTGGAGATGGATATAAAAATCAAATATTTTTCCCTTGCATTTTTAAAATCTCACGCTTGTTTGCTTTTCTATAAAAGACCTAATGCGGGGAAAGTTTGTGCTTCGCTTCAAGGAACTGCTACTGAGGGAGTCAAGCATATTTCAGAGGACAACTTAAAAATAAATGCACTAGTGAAGATTTTCTCAGGCAAAAAGAGAGCCAGGGTGATTCAAATATCTGATTCAGAGGGAAGCCAAGGAGAGAATGATCCAATGGATATGGAAGAATGACTGTTGCATATGACTTTTTGTTTTAGTTTTGGTAGTTTTTCATTTCTAGTGATCTTTTTTGTATTGGTTTGGGGTTTTCATAGACGATTAGTTTTCTAAGTTAGGGAATTTGGGGTTTTCATATATAGTTCTCTGTTGTATGTTAGGGGTTTAGATAGTTCATCAGTATATGATCAAGGGATGGATGATAATGTTTTGTAAAGGTTGATAGGAAGGGAATAGTATATAGCTGAAGAAGATTGTATAATCAAACTATTGAAAGTGCATTGCCAAACATCAGGTGGCAAGCCGACTTTTTTGTTATCTTATTTTATATATATTAATATATATAGGCTTTATGCCTCTCATTTAAAAAAAAAAAAAACATTCTACAAATATAAGATATATTTGATTATGAATTCAATAGATAATTGTTAATGACTTTTTACATGCTGTCTAAAGTCTTGATTCATAGATCGATTGAAAAAAATTCATAACTTTCAAACAATTTCACCTTTTCCAAATCTAAAAGATGTGTCACACTCTATGCTTCACTAGTTTTAGGTTTTAAAAAAATTGAATTTCATTTTTTTTAACCAAGTTAGGTTGGCCGATTTTTTTTAATATCTTTAAAAATTCATGGTAAAATATTCATAACTAATTATTTACTTCCAAAAAATTCAAAAAAATATGAGTTATATATCGACATACACCCTTTACTTATATATATATATATATTTTAAAAATTGCTCATACTTAGGTTGTCTAGAATGACACCTACTTTTTATTTTTTCAAAAATTATAGTAGTGCTTCATTGAAATTTGAAATTCACCAAATAAATTTACTTTTTTCTAAAAAATAGTGGCCTAGAAACTATTTTCAATCTTTTTTACAAATTCTATTGCTACATATTTTCAAAATTGTGTTAATACCCTTTCAAATTTTTATGTGAAGTTGTTTAAGTCTATTTGTTCTGTATTTTAATTACCCCTTAGAGATATAGTTTAGCCCATGATGATCTTGCACTCACGCTAATAGTAGATGTATGTGGAGAAACTATTTGAGGGAAAAAACCATCATCAAAGAGAACATACATTTATATTAATCCAATAATGATGTGTTATAATACATCTAACTTCTTTCCTCAATATGATAGCATTTTGATAGTCTAATAGTATTCAACCTACAAAAAACCCACAATACAACTATCCAAGGCATGCAATTTATAAAGAATTAGGGAGGGAAAACCTTGAGTGGGTTCCAAAACTAAAACCATCAAAACTCATGGTATGACAAAAAACAAACACCCCCATGACCAAAAGAATTAATTCCCACAAGAGTAGCACTCTATAATGCAACATCTTTGACTAATAACTAGATCATAACACACATCTATAAACTATTGCTTTATTTCCAAGTCACTACACCCTATGGACCCCTCATCATAACATAAGATGCTTCACTCTCTCACCTAGTGTGTAGGAATGAGGGAGTTGTGTATATGTGTTCAAATACATTGGAATTTCCACTACCATAAGTAACCATTTACTAAGTATAACCTCCTTTATTTTTTGTCATTACAAATAATAATTAAATAACTCACCCAAGCACCACCCTAGACATCTATGCACCCATTCCCAAAGTGTTGGAAAGATATGACATACATAAGATTTGCAAGGTTAATATTACCTTAATTGTAATAGAATCAACAACACAAAAAAGTTCAATTGATGTGTCAAATTAGATAAGGCTACTCTTGTTGAATTTATTTGTAGATCTTTTATTTTAGAAAAAATCTATTATTAATTTCTTATTTTGAGATAATTTAATTTACATATTTTGGTATTTTGAGATTGTTTAGTTTGTAAGCAATCTATTTTGGACATAAGTTTTCATTGAAAATTTTGTATTTCTTGTCAGTTAATTCAATTGACATACAAAACACAAAAACTAATTGATTACACAAGCATTCAAAGTTTTATAAATAATTATAAATAAATATATATAACACATAGAAATTCTAATGATATATTTTACTATACATTGTATCAAAATTTATGATTTAAACTCTCTTCATATATAAATGATGAAATTTTTATGAACTACATATATTTTCATCATATTCATTGAATAGTATTAAGCGAGATTCTATTTATTTTAAAATAAATAACTTCAAAATTGATATTATTATTATTATTAAACATAACTAATGCACATCCCATCGCTTTCACCATCTTTAAATCTACTTTAATAAATAACTAATAAACAATATATTATTAGTTAATGTGATGACTTGCACACCCAAGGTTAGTTGTACGTAGCTTTAGTGTGATTGGAGAAGTCATATTTGATGGTGATGTAAATATACAAGTCAACAAAGATATGCCCCCCCACCCATAAAGTATAACTTTATGAACATCCAAATTATTATCTTCTACTTTATTTTGCTTCAATTTTCTATTGATGTGAGAGCATAATAATTGAGCCCACATGATGCGTGAAGACTAAGATCTTTAAAAATAATGATCATTTTTAATTTAAATAAATCAAAAGCAATGAATAATGAACTAAATATGACCTCATGGATATTGATTCATAAAATTTGTGATCCAGTTAAATGCCAAAATTGCATGAGTAGGTAGTGACCAGGGGTTTTGATTTATATATAATTAGGATTTATATTATTTAAATGTGGAGTTGATAAGTGAAGTTGAGTGGAGGTTTTTGATTGATATTTGAGTTTATGAGATTTGTTGTAATTTTTTATATAGAAATTCTATCGTTTGTAAAATATTTAAATATGATTTTGTAATTTAAATTTTATAATTTTTTATATTATTTAATGTTTAATTTTTTTTGATTAATTGTATTTAGATTGATTATATGTGTAGGTTTTCATATAAGGAGAGATTAAAAAGATTGTCTACATTTTCAAATATTGAAAATGAAGTTTTTATTTAAACAAGACAAAAATGATATAAGTATGAAGTTTTAAGATCAAGCAACATAATAATTTATATTTAAAAAATATATATTTAATATATTTTTTAAAATATAACTAGAAATATAGATTAAATGAAATAATTTTAAAATAAAATAAAATAATTTAAGTAAATATAATAATTCTTAAGTAAAATATAATTCTTCAAATAAAAATAAAATACTTCTTATTTAATTCTAAAATTAAATAGTAAATACAAATATAATATAGATAGGGGAGTATAAATAAAATTGTTTAAAGTAAAATAAAATAATTCCAAAGTAAAATAAAATAATTCATAAGTAAATAAGAACAACTCTTCAAATAAAAATAAACCAAACAATGCAAAGTAAGCATAGAAATCTTAAGTATGTATATCTAAAAGATGTAAGAGATATCTATCTCAAGGTTTCTATGTTGAAATTTTTAATAAGAATAGATAGACGTCTTGACATTGATATCTCTATGCCATTTAGATAGATGTATTTAAGATATCTATGCTAGTAACATCTACAATGCAACATGTAAAATGTTAATATTGCAATTTTGTGTGTTACTATTGTAGACACTGCAAATTGACCACTTTTGTTTGATCAATTTACCCCTAATTTGACTAATTTTGTATCCTCTATATAATAATTAAATAATATTCTATTATTTAATTAATTTTCAATTATCTCAACCTCCATCCTAATATATTTCTTCTACTATATCCTAGCCTAAAGTAAATAATTATCTTTAATTATTTACCCCCATCTCATTTATCTATTAAATTTCAAGAATAAATACTCTTATTTATTTAATTTAATCCCCAAATACCCTTCCCTTCAAATATGAATTAAATCTAATTATTTAATTCCTATTTTCCTCTCACCTCATATCCCATCCTCCAACTCTCCCACTTGCACTAATCCTAATCCTAACCACTCACATAATCTACCCCCTAATCATTTGCATAGACTTAATCCTTGATTAAATGGGTCAACCCTCCCCATCACATCAAGCACATGGGCCCTTGTACTTATGACATGGCCTTGGTACAATGTCACATGGTCCTTGTCCCATCATAGTACAATCTTCCTCTCAAGCTCTCTCATTGTGCCACTTGGCACAATCTTGTGGCTTGAGAGATCACCTCTCATCTCAACCCTTGATCTCTATCACACAATCCTAGCCCTTCATCCATTCTCCTCCTATCCTATATATTTGTAACTTAGCCATTTATCAAGGATTTCACTCATTTTCATTGGAGTGTCATTATGCTACTGCGATTTCTAGTGAGCACACATCTAATTAAATATCTTAGATAAATCTATAGAGTAGGAGGATCGTTATGTTAGTTTGAGCCTTGCCTTATCTTGAGTATTTCTTTTTTATTTTATTGATTTAAATCATTCACATTAAACACATTTTCATGCATATAACTATTAACTATTATTTTCATTTGCAAATAAAAAATCCTATCACATTCTTCAAAGTGTATAATATAAATCACGTTTATTGAATATAGTTGAAACATTTCACATTCTTTCAAATGTGTAATATACAACATATTAAAAGATAACTTTTGAAATATTTCATATTTATTTAGAAATAAAATATACATGATATTATAGGAATAATAATAGGTTAATAGAAGAATTATATCTAAAAATGTATGAATTACATAAAGCTATTATATTTTTAAAGGTTTGAGTTCCTCTTCCTTAACTTTCTTACTTCATCTAAGGAATTAACATATGATATAACCATAAATATTAACCCTACTCTTTCTCTTTGTATTATATCAATTGTTACTTTTGAAAGAGTTAATCCTTGTGTTTTTTTATCATTAATGACCAAGGTAATCATAAGGGAATTTGATGTGTGTGTTCCCTTTATATTGGAAAATTCAAAATTAAGTTTGGGGATTGTAGACACCTAAAATTGACACCTCATCATTACTTGACTATTTCTTCTATAATTGATTGGATACAACCATAATTGTTCAATTAATTATCTCATTCCCATCCCCTTAATAATTAAATAATATTTTATTATTTAATTAAGAAAATCACTAGGGTAAGTCCAAGAAGTTGAGTCCACTTTTAGTGCAAGTGTCATGCTTAAATTTTTTAAATAAACAGGTATTCATTTAGGATCAAATCTTCAACCTAAATTTTTACCTTTATGAAATGGGTACCCATTTCCAATTACATCATATTTGCACTCCTTTTTAGAATGAGTATGTGTTTTAGAGTAGGTACACGTTTGATAAAAAAATAAAATTTGAAACCTATGAAATTGCTTTTGTTTTAGGTTTGGGAACCCAACCCTTAGCCTTGGACCTACAAGTGCCAAGTACAATGCCATGAAAATATTTAAACAATAATTTCAGCAATATGGCTCACAAGTTATTTTTAATTTTTTGATGAAATGAAAACCCATTATAAATGATGTCTAGTTTTCAAATATGTATTTTTTCATAATTGAAATTATTATTTATTTATTAATTAATTTATGAGGAAATTGGTCCATAATCTTGAAATGTTAGGTATAAGTATTTTTTTAATATTTTTTATTTTTATTTTTATTTTTTTTAATTTTTTTGTCATCAACCTAGACATCATTTTTTACACAATGAAAAAATATTAATTAGTTTTTTATTAGTTTATCTCAAATTATGTTTTTCATACATGAAGGGTTTTCAAAAATAACAATTAGGGCCAATAAAAAATTGTAGAGTTGAAAAATGTACTCCTTTACATTTTCACACCATGTTTGCATCCCCTTAATTAATTGGACTTAATTAAGCTTCTAATTGCATAAATTATGCATTCCTAAGCCTTATTATTCCTATTTTCTAAAAGGGAAACCAACATTAAACAAATGCTAACATTATTTTAAACACCTTGGAAATTGTGTCCTAGATTTAGGTTCCAAGACCCATTCGCCCAAGGGAGAATGAGTTCTCCTTAAGTGCCAAGACCCAATTTTTAATATGTTTTTGGCGACATTTTAATGATTCAAATTCAAGTTTCAAATGTTAGCTTGTGGAATCTAATTTTTGGGAATTTAGATAAACACCTATAAATACATAGTTATTTTATCAATTCAAATCCCAAGACTTTAAGAGATCAATCCTAAGAGAAAATATTACTGTCAAGAGCATTGAAGAATGGATTTATTAGAAGTTGATGCTGGTTGGAAGGCGAGTCAGGTTATCTACAAGTTGACACATGGGAGAGATCATGCGCTCCCCAACTAAGGTTTGTACTATCATGGGTGCCCTTTTCCTTGCTTTTGTAATCATTTTTATTATGTTTTCATATACATGCCCTGTTAATTCTGTTGATCTAGCGAGGGATTTAATCTTCACATGTGTGTTTTCATTGTTCTTATTAATTTCTTTCATCTTTTAGAGTTTCTTGATGGTTCTTGATCCCTCTATCCTTTAATGTAGGGGGGTATGGACCCCCCAACCCCCAAGTATTAGGGGTTAGTAATGGTAAAGATGTTGTTTCTCAAGGAATTGTTGAACTAAATCATTCAAGGAGGCCCTCACAGACCAAGCAATTACCATTCATGCCAACACTAAGTTTTTAGTGGAGGCCGAGGGCAAGGATAATGAAAGTGAGGAAGGTAAGTCGCCCTTTGAAACCCTAAAGATTTGTTTATTGTGCTTCCAATTCTAATTTGAAAGATGTAATCAATAACAAAAGGCATAGGTTAAAGAATTTTGGAATATTCCTTGTAGCAGTGGACACAAATAAGGTCCCTGCTAGAAAATTCTTGGACACTTGGTTTTCCAGAATCTGGGCTAGTAAATTTGGGATTCAACTGACCTTTTGTAGGATGATTCAGCGTGGCTTGTTTGTTATGTTCTTGAAGAACAATGACATGCAAACCAAGGTTTTGGGAAAACCTTATTGGAACATAGGGGCCT
>VDFB02056520.1:172206-228463 GCA_007258455.2 Sequoia sempervirens | reverse complement strand
GTGAATGATTCCCTCTCCATTATAGGCCAGTAGTAACCCATTCTAATCAATTTATTGGATAAGGTTAGTCCACTCGAATGAGTACCACAGATGCCACCATGAACCTCTTGTAAAGCTTTGTCAGATTCCTCACGTTCAAGAAATCGGAGTAAAGTACCATCAAGACCTCGGCGATAAAGGGTGTCAACGATAAGAGTGTAGCGAGCGGATTGGCGGATAAAATTGCATTTTTGGTTACGGGATAAATCGGGTGGTAAGATATCATCTTTGAGGTAGGCATAAATTTTTCCGTACCAAGGCGAATCGGATCCTACCAAATGGCAAATGATTTGGCTTTCAGGTGTATCATAAGCAGGTGTAAATGATTGTTCCACTAGAAATTCATAACGATTATGAGTTTCTGGGAGTTGTAACAATGATGCGATCATAGCCATGGCGTCAGCTGCTTTATTATCAAGCCTTGGAATTTGTGTGAATTTGATGTCCACAAAATATTTCTTGAAGTCATCAACCATCTTTTTATATGGTAATAGTTTGTCATCTTTGGTTTGATAATCATTATTGATCTAATAAATGACCAGCTGTGAGTCGCCATACACCTGTAATTCTGTAATTCTCCATTCTAGTGCTATTTTGAGTCTAGTGATCAATGCTTCATATTCGGCTATGTTGTTGGTGCATGGAAACATTAGCCTATATGATCAAGGAATGGTGTGCCCTTGAGGGGTGACAAAAAGTATGCCTACCTCTGATCCATGTTGAGTGAAAGAACCATCAAAATATAAGGACCATGGTTGTTTAGATTTTGCAATAAAGACATCAACATCTGGAAATTCAATGTGCAGGAGATCTACTTGTAGTGGTGCTTCAGCTAATTGATCGGCGATAACTTGTCCTTTGATTGCCTTGCGATCAACATAATGAATGTCAAACTCACTCAGAATCATTATCCACTTTGCTAACCTTCCTGTCAATGATGCTTTGCTTAACAAATACTTGAGTGGATCAATCTTTGAAACCATATTGGTTGTATGGGTTAACATGTAATGCCAAAATTTCTGTGAAGCAAAGACTACTGCTAGACAAGCCTTCTCGATAGAAGTGTAGTTGAGCTCATGACTTGTTAGTGTTCTGCTGATGTAGTAGATTGCACGTTCCTTTCCTGTAAAGTATTCTTGCGCTAGCAGTGCCCCCAGAGATGTCTCTGTTGCAACAATGTATAAGATTAGGGGTTTGTTTGGATTTGGTGGTATAAGAACTGGTGGAGTCATTAAATACTATTTGATTTGTTGAAACGCCAATTCACATTTGTCATCCCACTTGAAAGGAACATTTTTATGCAGTAGATGTGTGAAAGGTAAACTTTTATTGGCCAATTGTGCAATGAACCTCTGTATAGATTGAAGTCATCCTTGCAGTGATCTCAACTGACTGATGTTCTTTGGTGGAGGCATTTCCATAATTACATGTACTTTTTTCGGATCTACTTCAATTCCTTTTTTTGAAACAATGTACCCCAAGAGTTTTCCAGATTTGACCCCAAAAACACATTTCTTAGGGTTGAGATGAACTTTGAATTTCTCTAGTCTTGCAAATATTTTGGACAATATTTCAAGATGTCCTTCTCTAGTGTATGATTTTACCAATATGTCATCTACATAATCTTCCATGGAGATATGCATCATGTCATGAAAGATTGTAGTCATGGCTCTTTGGTAGGTAGCCCCAGCATTCTTTAGACCAAAAGGCATGACGTTCCAACAATAAGTTCCCCATGGTCATGTGAAAGTTGTTTTCTCCTGGTCTTCAGGTGCAATCTTCTTGATTTGGTTGTAACCAGAAAACCCATCCATTAATGAATACATGGCATGGCCAGCTGTCAGATCAACTATGGTGTCAATGTTTGGCAGTTGGAAATCATCCTTAGGACATGCTTTATTAAGATCTTTGAAATCTGTGCATATTCTCACAGTTTTATCTGGCTTGGATACAGGAACAATGTTAGAGATCCATTCTGCATAATCGATTGGTCTTATGAAGCCCACATCAAGGAGTTTTCTCAGTTCTTCCTTCACCAATAATGCAACATGCGGGTGCATCTTTCTGAGTTTTTGTTTCACTGGCTTGGCCCCTAGTTTGATAGACAAGTGATGCGTGATAAGATCGGGATCAAGACCAGGCATGTCAGTGTAAGACCAGGGAAAATTGACTTGATTTTCTTTCAAGAATTTCATGAACTCTGGTATTTCTTTTTCTGTCATTGATGCAGCTAACTGTAAAATTCTTGGTTTGTCGGAAGTCTCAAGATTAACAACATTTGTAGGCTCAATCAAAATAGGCGATCGCTCATGGTAGTGCTCCGGGAGAGTGTCAATATTCCCATCGTCTGGTGCCTCAAAGAGGTTTTCACCATCTGATATGCTCTTTATTTTATCTTTTGTTTGATCTAATACTGCCAGATTCTGGTTTTCACCATTAGATCTTTCTTTTTTGTTTTTACTTTTGTAGCTGGAAGACTTGACACTCTCCTGATAAAAAACTCTATGTCAAAAATCGCTGGCGGAACAATCATTTGTATCATTTGTGGAAAGGAAGTTTACGATAGCTTCATCATTTGGAAACATGGGTATGTCAATAGGTTCGGTTGAATCCCAATCAATGAGATCAGGATAAATTAAAGATAGTGGATCGTCAGGTTGTGTGAAATCGGCTATGGTTATAGTCATAATGGAGTGGTCTATAGGATCCGAGGTATGAGGTGGGTCAATGATGATACTATCCTCATGATAATCTTGTTCGTTTAGATCTGATTCAATATCACTAGAATCATAGTCAATTTGTGGTTTAGATTCTTGCAGTTGGGACCCTGAACCTTGACCTTCAATTAGAGTTGGAGCATACTGGTGTATTACATTAACTTCTTTGTCCCTCTAGAACTCATCATTGTAAATGGTGTCCCATTCATATTCAGTAGAGTCTGTGTCAGAATTGTTATCCAAAAAGTTCTGAACTGTTGTCAAACATGCTTCTTGTGAATCTGAGCCTTCTTGCAGGGCGAAGACAGTGTCATGCGGTTGTTTGGATGTGCTTTCTTTGGAGTGAGTATCATAGCCCAATCTAGTTTTCTCTTTTGCAGCGAGTCTGCGGAGGTGAATGGGTTCAACTACTCCTTCCTTCCTTTTTCCGATAGGCCCTTCATCATAGCCCATCTTCTGCATGATTGAATACCCTTTTCCATATTTGTCTGTGGGTAATTTGACATTAGGGTCTGCTTCATCTTCATCTTTATAGAGCCAGTTTAAAATTTCTATATCCTTAGGATTTTCCATGGGGAATTTTTCTTTGATGAATTGTCCATTAAATTTTGTGATTGGCTCTATTGGTGTTTGCTTTGATGTTGATGCTGCTGATATTTGATGTTCCCTGATAGACGGTTGTCCATGTGATCGAGGTGATGTAGGTAGATTGGCAAGACAAAGAGAGTATTCTCCAACTCCATGATCCTTGAATTTCATATTTTTGTCAAAACTATTGGTCAATTGACTGATTTGTGTGTCAATCTTTAGAGAAGTCCTAGCATGAGTTTCTCGATTGTTAGGAACCAAAGTATCTTGACTGGCTTTTATGTTGGCACAAGTTTGAATATTGGAATTATCAGCAGGTATTGTGATTTCCTGTCCATCATAAGGAAACTTAAGACATTGATGATAGGTTGATGGGACAACTTGCATTTCGTGGATCCAAGGACGACCCAACAAGATGTTATATGCAAGATCTCGATCCAGTACTTGACAAAAGGTACTCTTTATAATAGGTCCCACTCTAATTGGTAGCATGATTAGACCCTTGGATGCTCTTTCTTCATCATCATAAGATTTTATGGTAATCTTTCTTCTGAAATAAATGGAGTCTTCAGAAAATCCTAAAGCCTTAACCAACTTCATGGTACAGATGTTTAAACCAGCACCTCCATCTATTAGAACTCATCTGATACGAAACTTGTGAATCATGACTTCTAAGTACAATGATGAATTATGGGGATGAGTTATGGAAACGTCATATTTTTTAGAGAATGAAAGGAAAGTGGGTGAGCACAAGTGTCCTACCATGGCTTGAAATTGATTCACATCCAAGTTAGTGGATACATTAGTTTCAACGAGGGCTTTTTCTAGAATTTCCTTATGGGCTGGGGAAATCTTCAATAGTTCCAGAATGGAAATTTGAGTGGGGGTTTTCCGAAGTTGGTTGACCAAATCATATTGATGTTGAGGTGGAGGTTCAGTGGATTTTGAAGAGGCTCCTTTTAAGACAACTTTAGCTTGCGCTCTTGTTGTTGCGTTGACTTCTCTATATTCCACCTTCTTGTTAACTTTAATGACATTCACCCACTCGTCGTCTGCATAGAGATGGTTGATTATATGATCATCATTGATATGATTCACATTTTTTTCAGAAGACTCACCCTTTTGATAATTGGGCAAAGGGTTGTGAAATGCTTGGTGGTCTGTGTTGGTTTGTTGATTTCCTTCTATTGTGATGATGTCATTGTTGATTAAGTCTTGAATGGCATTCTTCAAGGCTTGGCAATTGTTTGTGCGATGACCTTTACACTGATGATAATCACAATAGTATGCCTCATTCCATGATGGAGGCTTTACACTGGGTTCATAATTTTGTTGAGGTGGCAAAGTAATGACATTTTTGGCCATCAACTCTTTGAATGCGGATTCTACAGATTGACCCAATGGAGTAAAAGTTCTTCTATTCGAAAAAAATGAAAATATTTGTGGATTTGCATTCGAGGTGTTGCCTAAGGAATTGTGATTGTTATTGGTTCCTCGGTAACCTTGGTTGTTGGAAGTCCCTTGATGGGGAGTAGAGTGTTGATTTGTATTGTTCCTTAGAGAAGGAGGATTATTTCTGTGATTTGCAATCGAGTTGACATTGTTGTTGCGACTGTTTGGAGTACTGAGGACAAATGGTTTGGTCGAGGCATGATTTGCATCCACAACACCATCATTCACCATATTTTTGTTGCGAGTCTAAATTTGGACTTGTCCTGATTATTGTGATGGTTGGATGAGCTAGGATTTTCTTTATCATGTTTTATTATTCCTCTTTTGACCAAAGCATTTTCAATGGTTATGGCATCTTCAATCATCTTCTCAAAAGAAGAAGGACAATGTAAGTTCAAATGATAGCTCATTTCAGAATTTAAACTGTTAATGAAAGTAACCATATTTTCCTTTTCAGGAACATGACATGGATATCTGGCGAACATTCTTCTCCACCTTTGAAGAAATGTAATGAAAGATTCACCAGGTTTTTGTGCAACTTTGCAAAGATCTATCATGTGATCTGGTGTTGTATGTTGTAGGTATATTGTGATATGAATAGGTTGATCAATTCTTCAAATGTCCTGACGGGAGGTGTAATCTTAGATAATCATTCCATAGAGTGAACTCCAAGACTCCTAGGAAACAGTCGCATCAAGTAAGTATCTTCATGAGCGAATTCCAATGTCAGGTTTCTGAAGTCTCTAACGTGATCTATTGGATCTGATTTCCCATTATAGCGATCAAATTTTGGCATTTCACAATGTTTGGGAAAAGGAATCATGTTAAGACTTCTATTGAAAGGATAAGGACAGATGTCCTCCAGAGTGTATTTCTTTGTGGTTGTTCCTCCTTGTAACTCCCTAACTTGTCCTTGAAGTGCCTTGATTTGTTGGGTCAAAGCACTAAGATCAGAAAGGGGTGTTTCTTCAGGTTTGTTTTTCAAATTTTCAGTATTAAAGTCATGAGGCAATTTAGCCCCTTGTTCGGCTAGAGAGAAAAAATATTTTTCCTTATCTCATTGCAAGATCTTTTCGATGGCTTTATGGAATTTTGGATCTTGTTCAACCTCTCTAAGATGCTCCTCATCTTGTTCCTCATCACTATCTATCTATGTTTTGTTCATGTCTTTGTATTGGTGGAACATATTTTCTTCTCTTTTATCCGTATCTTGGTCAAAAAGTTGATTACGATTCATGATGTAAAGAGGATTGCTGCTTTTACCTTCTTCTTGAACGTTTTGAGTATGTCCTTCTTGTTGAATTTCGTCCTTCAATTTATTGAATTGGGATCTTGTGAAGATAGGCATATGATTTTGAAAATTCTTCTAAACTTAGATCCTAGTTTTGACAAGTGCGATGATGATGATATCTTGATCCGATAAAATATGGAATCTTATGATATGATCAAGGATGCTTCTAATTTATTGATTCTGGCTTCCAATTGATGAAGGATTTTAGAATCCTGTTGGGGAAGTTGAACCAAAAATTAGAAAGCCGTTTGAGAGATGCACTCTTAAAGTTTTGATCTTTGTTTTTCGAAGAAAGGCTCCAAAATCACTGAAGGATTTGATTGGGATGTGAAGGATATTCTATAGAAGGTTGTGGTATGTTGTCAAATTCAAGAGGTTGGTTATGATTATGCCATTGTGATAGAGCTAATCTCTGATAATAAGCTCGAGAATCTAAGGGATCTACAACATACTCATCAGTGAATCCTCTAACAAAGTCTTGGTATCTGTGAAGAAATCCTCGGTAATGAAGCAAGACTTGTCGACTCTTGTACAAGAATTTTCTCTTTTGCAGTGTTTTCTTGTATCCTAATGGTTTCTTGAGTTTTCTGATTCTCTTGGAAATTGATTTCTTGGGAAATTTTGTTGACTTCCAATCTCTAAGCATGGGAAAAGTATTGGGAATGTTATTGGACCAATGGTATGAATTTTTTTTGAGTGATTTCAGTTGTTTTTCTTCATGTTCATTTTGGATGATCTCTTTATCTGAATTAATGTGATGGAAGACACAACAAACATTTTGAAAATAGTTGTTCTTAAAGCCCTATACTAACATGAAGTGTTTGATCAAGGAAATGTTTTCAACAAATGTTTTCATAGGTTTTGCACATGAAAAACAATTCAAACAGACTCACTCTTAGATGCTCAAGTAGGTCACTCTAGTAATCAACAGCCCACATCTTAGAACTGCGTCGACTCACATAGCCGTGTCGCCCCCAAAGGGGCACCCATGTTTTTGTCTTTTCTAGGAACATACTCAGAGTTATGGAAGTGGATACTGGATCCCCTAAGCAAACGGTCCTTGGCAGTTATATGGTGAGTATCTTGGGGGCAGATTCTTCCCTCCCCTTGCACTGTGATTATTAGAATGTTTGGAAACTGACTCGGCTGACCACTACACTAGGTTCGTAGTAAGGATTTCCATTCGGTACGAAAATAATAAACTCCCTCAGGAGACCTCCCAACCTTTAGAACAAAGGCTTTGGGGATGGTTATCTTGCACACTACTGGAAAAAGAGGGTTTCCCCATATTTGCTTTAAATTTTATAGTGGGGCAAAATAGCCTGGCTTTGGCTTGAACCCACTTGAGTCATTCCCTTAGGGTGAGTACTTTTTCCCACTACGGTAGGCTCTCTAAAGGATGTAATTAAAGCAGTAAAATTCATGAAATGAAAAGGCAAGTCTAGTATTCTAATCACCCAGTTAAGGGGAGAGCATAGACCTATTGCCACAATCAAAGAAAATAGATGTTATTTTTAAATTCCAAATCACAATGATCTAATCTAAGTGAAGATATTGCTTCACCAAAAAAAAATTGTTCAATTTTGACTGCAAGATCATTGTTTGGTGACTATCCTGGATTGCTTCATTTTATCCACATGTGGCTACCCTAGGATTGCTTCATTTTAAAACTCCGAAAAAGAAAAAAAGAAAAAAAAATTCTGTCTGTGGAAGGCGTCAGACTCATAATTCTGTATTTTTGTTACAGTCTATATGCACCCGAATAGAAGCTATATGCACCATAAAATATATGCACTGGAACAGAGGGTATATGCGCCAGAACAGAGGGTAAATGCGCTAGAACAGAGGGTATCTACACCAGAAGAAAGATTTATATGCTTTAAAAACATTTACTGTGTATGCCAAAAGAAAGATACAGTATGTGCCTAAACAGTCACGGTATGTGCCTAAACAGTCACGGTATGCGCCTAAACAGTCACGGTATGTGCTCCGAAATCCTGCAAAACAAAAAGTTAAAATCCCGTATGCGCTACAGAAAATTTTGAATGCGCCTAAACACCAAATTTTTCCTAAAAAGATGATTCCAGAACGCGGAAACTATCAACTGAAACTTGCAGAAAATGTTAAATTCATGGGTTTGGGCCCCATGGTGGGTGCCATTTTATGTGTGTGTGAAAATTGTACCAATGTAGATGAAATCAAACACATATTAATAAGACATTATATCAGAAAAACTGAAAAAGAAACAGAAATACGCAAACCGTAACAGCATCTTCCCAAAATCATCTTACCTTCATCTAACTCCAATGTTTTGTTGCTTTGACTAGCTCTCAGATCAGTAGACCAATGCTCAACAAAATGACAGCTAAAGAACGAGATTTAAATAAAAATGCATATTATGCTAAATGCAAAGCTATGCTAAAATGAAAGTATGGCTGTAATGCTGAAAATGATATGAATGCATAAGCTGATTGTATGAACGTAGGTATGCGAAGGTGAGTGCATGAGTAAGTGAATGTGTGCGTGTAAGTAACCAAAGCTTGGATTTGCACTGGCTTTTATAGAGTTTTCGAATGGATTCGATTGGCTGATTCAATCAACGGCCCGGATTAAGCTTGTTCGAACAGACGGTGGGAGATTTTTGAAAGTGGAGAAGAGGATGGAAGGTTTCCCTTTTCCTTCAATTTCGTCATTGAGATCTGAAGGGAAAATTCCATTTCGAAGGATGAGTTGAGAATTTGGAAGGGTGAGTTTAGCATGAGTTAGAATTAAATAAATTAAATTTATTTAATTTGGAAGTGAAGACGGATAGGGCAACTTGCATAATTAAATAAATCATATTTAATCATGTTTAGAAATGAAATTAGGGTGAGGTGGAAAATATTAAATTAAATATTTAATATTTTAATTTGAGGAAGGTGAAGAATATTCCATTATTTGAATATTCAAAATATTCAAACTTTAGAATAAAATGATAATTAAATATAAATAAATTATGAAAATTTATTTAATTTAATTAAGCGGAAGGTAGAAGGTGGGATGAAGAAGATATTCCATTATTTAAATATTCAAATATTTAAACTTTAGAATAAAATGATAATTAAATATAAATAAATTATGAAAGTTTATTTAATTCAATTTAGAGGAATGTGGGGAATGTTAATAATTAAAATTATTTATGGTAGAAGAATTAGAAAATGAACGATATAAATAAATAATTAAATTTATTTATATGTAGGTGAATTTAGGGGAATTAATTAAATAAATCATATTTAATTAATTAACAAGCTTAATCATGACCATTTTTTGACGTATACACAACCTATCAAAAAAGATGTACATAAATTACTTACTTCAAGCCAAGTAAATTTTCTTGTATATAGATAACTAACATGGCTTAGCCATGGTGAACCAATGTATAGTTGTTCCTTGCATGATCAACCTATGTTATTTTATAGCCTCACAAATTCTTTCTAGCTTTAGCCACATAACAAAAATAAGAAATAAACATCTATATATCAACACTTCATCATCATTTATATTCGATAGAAAAATGCAGGAAAATACTACTACATATATAATTAATTCACAACGTACACAACAAAATATAAAATAAAATATTATTATTGATTATTCACAGTAATAAAGTACGAGGATAATTCTTATATATAATAAACTATAGTCATTAAGATGACTTTTCTAAAATACACAAACCTTGATATTCCAATCACCCTATTTTAGGGTTTGTATTTCGTACAACACAACATGACATGATTGAAACAAATAAATACATGATATATTCTTGAGAAGCTTTTTCTTTGGAAAAATAAATCTTGAAGTAGGTGTAATTGCATTAAGTTATCTCATAATCTTCAGAAAGGTGTAGTTCTCGAGCTAAATTCACATGAGTCTTTGGATTACCACCTCCCTGAACTTTTGAATCACAAATATTTTAAATAATTGAATGAAAATTTATTACTCCTTCAAGTTGTCTCGTGATCCTTGGAAGGGTATAATTCCCTAGGTCCACAGACTCTTGAACTATCTAAGCAACAATCTATATTGATTTCACCAATTCAATTTTTATCTTCAAACATGAATTTCATGATATATGCATTTTTCAATGCTATTAGCATTATATATATTATATGTATATCAAACAAAGCACCATCTCTAAATAAGAATTTGACTATAAATGATGAAAATCCCCTGACCTTCAATGTCGCTAGCCTTCAATCATGAAGGCTCAACATAAGTATCTATCTCTAGTATCTTCAAAATAATAATTTAAAAAAAATCATATGGTGGATCTTTATCCTCAACATAGGCTAATTAAAATTCATTTGATCTATTTTTGATTTTTTTTAGAAGATTATTGACTTGAGTTCTACAGGGCTAGGTTGTGTGACACTTTTTCTTACAATAATAATATTAAATTTCCTCTTTATTTCTATTTGATCTTTTATTATTGTTTCATGAGAAAAATATATTTCACATTGCGAATCAAATTTTATTTTCTTACATTTGTTATTTTTTCTTCCACTTACAAGGTTGAAAACATATATTTTAGAGTTTGAGAAGCTATTTGATAAAGTGTAAAAATAACATTATTTTATTTTGAAGGCAAACTATTTAACAAAATACCTTTAATATTGTCATTACTAGAGCCTTGACTTTGCTAGTTGCCTAATTAGAGAATTTAAATTGTTTATGTGATATGACATAGTGATTCTATCTTCCATTTTAAATTTAAATATTTGAAATTTTAGGAAAAAAATTGCATTAATTGCTTTTACTCCAAATATTTTATTTAAATTATCCTAATTTTTTGTTGATTTGTCTAGATCTAGATGATATAATTTTGACAAAAAAGAAGAAGAACAATAATAACTTTGGCTTTATCACATCTATTATACCAATTCAATAACTTATTTGCATTTTTAGGTGGATTTTCCTTCCTGTTTACTATTCCTCATAAGTTTTCATTTATTAACTAGATTTTTATTTTTATTTTCCAAATATGAAAATTGAATCTAAAATATTTATCTAATAGAATCTTCATCTTAAAAAATACTTGATTTTTTTAATTAAATTAACCCTATAACACCATCATTAAATGAAGAATCTCCAACCATTTCCCTCTTTCTAAACACATTAATCTTATCACTCTAATTTTCAATATTTTAACAAAAATATCTTATCTCTCTGCTAACACAAAATTTAAACATATACTTCTCTTTCTTATGATTTAAAATCTATTCACATTGAAAAATGTATTTCTTAATGTAAGAGATTATAGTTATAAATTATTAAACCTTGAGACTTCATTCACCAATTTTTTACCTCACCTCATGTCAATTTCACAGGGTTGCAGATTTATACATTTATATTGTGCCTTTACTATAATAGTAATTTAGAAATTAAATAGCCTAAAATATTAAATCATACTATCTAAACCTTTTATTATGTATTATCTATGTGTTGTAACTCTCCAATTGTTTTCCTCTATTGAATAAATTATGACCGAGTCCCTATTGTTTTGATATCATGTAGAAACATGTAAGGAAATAATATTACACATATAGGCAATTCATAATGTCCACAATAAAATATAAAATAAAATATTATTATTAATTTTTCAAGGTTATAAAATATTGTGTAAAAGTTTTTATAAATATTATATCTAAAGACAATTCCAGATTCTCTTATAAAAATTAATTACTTAATAACAATAATAAACAATAAATCATATAATCATTCAAATGATTTTATTATAATAACTAAATCTTAATATTTCAACATAACCAAATAAAAAGTTTAACTTCCATAACCAACATCTTTATACCTATGAACAATTAGAAGAATACACTTCTACTTCACAAAAAACCCAAAGTGTTATCTATTGGCAACAGAGGCCAAACTTCATCCAAATTTGTTGTTGGAAAATGACAACAATTAAAGAATAAAGAAAATTGTTATCTTTGAAAAGAAATAAAGCAATAAAACAAAGCTAGATTTTTCTAACATTAGGAAGTGGTTGTTTACTTGAAGATATTATATATATCTTTTTTGTTTAAAGGCAACATAATGAAATGTAATTGTAATTGAATATATACAACTATGTGAAGAATGTAATCATTTTTTCTGAGCAATAAGAATACAAATACTTTTCCTCGTGGATGGTTCCTTGACATATTATCAAGGTTTTACAATGTAAATTTGTGTCTTGTTTGTTATTTTGTTATTCTATTTAAAATTTCTTATTATTTCTTTGCAACTAACTTGTGCTACAACAAGTGATACTAGAGCAGTTATTTTGCAACATCTATGTTAGGATTTGATGTTTTTTATAGCATCAAATGGTGAAGGTTTTGAATGTAAGGTTTGAGGTGGATAAATTCAATGGGAAGAATAACTTTGAGCTATGGAAGCTCAAGATGCATGATTTGTTAACTTACAACAAGTATTGCACAAGGTGTTGGTAGGAAAGTCAAAAACTTGTAAATATGACTGATGAGGATTGGGAGGATCTAGATACAAGATCTCTTAGCACAATTTCATAGTGTTTAGCATATTATTTTCTTTTTAATATTGTTGAAGGGGAAACAACAACAAGCTTATGAAGTAGAATGGAGAGTCTTTACATGACAAAATCCTTGATAAATTAGATCTAGTTGAAGGGGAATTTGTATAGTTTTTTAATGAAAGAAGGTATATAGATTGTTGATCACTCTTATATACCAATTAGCTAGGATGGGTGTAAAAATAAAAGATGAATACATGATAGTGTAGTGTAGAAAATTGTACCCCTTCCTAGGAGAAAGTACAATTTCACACTAATTTGGACCTATTTTGGTGACCTTTTCATTAATGCATTTTAAAATCCCATTAATAGGCCCCTAATACCCTTTATTATGCATCTCAAGGCCTATTTTAATTAAATTTATTTAATTTCTGACACCACAACCCACATTGACCAAATGTTGGGGATTAAATTAATGCCCCGACATTCTAGGAGTCTTGATGATTTAGGTCAAGACCCATTTTCCATAGGGTGAATGGGTCATCATTAAGTGCCATAAACTCAATTTTTGATATGTATTGGGTGGCATTTTAAGGTTTCAAATTCAAATTTCATATGTCGGCTTTCAGGATCTCATAATTAGAAAATGAGGAAGGAAGACTATAAATCTAAGTTTCACATTCATTTTTCACTAGCAAGAAAATAATTTCACATGATATCACAAGCATTTGCATTCAAGAGTAAAGAGAAAGAAAAAGTAAAGTCTTGGAGCAACATTCGATTATTTTTGTAGGTCTTCAAGCTTGTTTTGTCATCAAATATCAAGCATTATTGAAGAATTGATGATAGATGCCTACGGATCTAATCATGATGGATTCTAGGTTTTGGGAGAAGCACTATGAGATTCAACCTAGCCTAATGACTTGTTTCCTAAGTGATTCCATCTTCTATGATGATTCTATTTTCAACCTAAAGAGAGTTATAATTAGTTTCATGACTTATTAAGGGGATTTGAAGTCTCCTAAAGTAGGTCTTCATCATTGTTCATGTTCATTTAGGATCCCATTCTAACACACTTGAGTAGGGTTTCTTGGCATTACTAGAAATATAATCTTTAACACACTAAAGGTTAGGATTGCACACGCATTTCATGTTTCTAATTTCTATCCATCATCAAGGTTTAATTACCAAACTTTAGGTTTGACTAAGGCAAACCCCTATCCACCAACAAATAAACAATTTTGTTTTGCAAAATTTTGACAGATCTGGATTTGAGAGATAAAGTTTGAAGTTATAGGGAAGGATTGTAGGTCTTTGTCTTCAATATTAGATTCAAATTTTTTCAGAAAATCTTGCCAAGACACATTCACCCTAGGGAAAATGAGTCCCTATTAGGATTACAAAAAAAACAACTTTTGGTAGGTGCACAACATTTATTACCTTCAGATTCTTCAGAAAGTTTCTTGTTTCCTTTTGTTTTATGTCAAATCTCCTAAATGCACTTTATAAATCACAATTTGAAGTTTATTTTCTATTTTTAATATTTCTCCCCAAAGTGTTGTTTGACCTAGACCCTCATCCTAGCAAAAAAGGGAAATCTAAAGATTCACATCTTGACTTGATTCTCCTTGAGGATGATTGTCATTTAATTGTGTGTATATCATTTCCTAATTAATTGAGAGAAGTACAACCCATTTTCCCTCTTTGGATCCACTTTTTCATTTTGGGAAACCCTAGGGACACACCTATTTTTTTTTCATTTTTTTTTGGTGAACCTAACCTTGTACAACAAAATTTTGAAAATTAGAGTCCTTTAAACCCTAGATATTATTTTTTCAATAGCTTCTTTAAGTTTGTATTAGTTGCATTACATTTAGGGTTATTTAATCTTTCATTAGTGAACATTGCATTTAGGGTTAAATTTGCATGTTTGCATTGCTTAAAATCACTAAAAATTAGAAAAATTGCATTAGATCTGAGTTTATTTTTCATAATATTAACATTGAACTCATCATTCAATCATTTAGATTCATATTGCACCTTAAAATTAGTCACATTTTTCATCATTCAACCTTAGTCAAACTTGCATTTAGAGGCCTAAAATCTAGAAAATTTGTTACATAAATTTTTGTTATAGATTAGAAACAAAAAGCACATAGAATCAACTCAAAAGTACAAAACTCAAATTTAGAAAACCCTAATTTGGGACCCATTCACCCTAGGGTGAATGAGTCCCTGTATAGACATTTTCAGAAAAATTTATGAGTGCTTTTTGGTCTCTGATTTGTATTTATGTTTTTGTTATCAAACCTAAGAATTAATTTCTCGAAATAGTTTTCTTGTGCATTGAAATTGTTGTTCATTTAGTTAGATATTTCAACATTGATAAAAGCATTTCTTGCATATTTCAATTAATAGTAGTATTAGATTTTTTCACTTTTATTTCATTTCCAAAATTTGCATCATTAGATACATTAGTTTACATTTTGTAATCATTAGAAAACAATAAAAGAAACAAGCAAGACCCTTGGAGAAAGCATAATTATTTGATTATGTCAAAATATATTTTTGCAAGTTAACATATCCCTCAAGCCCTTTAGTAGTGATGACTTTGATATGTTAGATGAAGCCTTTGAGGATTTTATCTCACAAGGTTCATCCACTAAGGCTTGCTATGAAAAAATGAAACATAGAGATATTAACGCAATCACACCTCAACTTATCATTTACCCTCCCTCACAACAACCTCAAGTTCAAAACAAACCTGAGCTCATTTTAGAACCACGTAAAAATAAGCCTTTACTTGACAATGACAGTGTTTTACAACAAACGGGTTACAATACCATTTCTCACACATACAATACAATGAACAATAGGTAAAAACAAAACACTCATGTTTCATTACCTTTGCCTCAACCTATCTTGCCTAGTGCTCCTTGTTTACCTTCACATAGTGGAAAAGAGTATGATCTTGTTGAACAACTTAAGAATAGACCTATTAAGATATCCCTATTGGATCTTATTCAAGCTTCACCAAATTACCATAGTACATGTAGTGTCAAAAAATTTCGTTCACAAAATTTTCAAACTTGTTTGGGCCCTCCTTATAAAATTGAGCTTAATATGCCTTGAATTAGTGTTGTAATGTGTTTAACACACTCACATTAGGTCTTGGGCCCTTGTAAACTAAATAAACCTAATCGTACCTTATTTAGGGTGTTGTAAAGTGTTGTAACCTTCACACTTTTCTAGGTGTTTATTAAATAATTGGGCTTCTTTATGCTTTAATTGGTCTTATTTTGCATCCATAAGCCTCATTTAATGCATCTTTTCAAGGATAATCTTGACATAAATCATCATTCAGGTGTTTTTAGGTTGTGTGGCCTAGATTTAGTGATTTGGGACTCATATGATACCTTGGTGGTATGAGTCCCACCTAGAGTTTTTGGTCCCAATCTGGATTTCACACCTTTCTAAGCATTTTTGAAAATGCATCCCACAATTATGCCTAATGGAACTCATACACCAATTCTAGCATATGAGTCCTATGTGGCCCAAAAATAAATTTAATTCAAATTCTTGGTAGGATTTTATCTTCCTAGATCTAATGTCGGCTTGTAGTGTTGTAATTTTGGGAAATTTGGCATAAATATGTATAAATACAAGTTTCTTTCACTCATTTTACACCTAACAAGTTGAATGAGCATCCTTATAGAAAATTTGAGTCCACAAGAGCATTCAAGACCATTCAAGGTCTGATTATCAAGTGGTTTAGAGCATTCTTCAAGTATCAAGCATCATGTCAAAGTCATCATGCATCATGTTTGTTTTTGAGCTAACATTTGTCATGTAGGGTTTCATGATTCAAGCTATCATTCAATTCAAAATCTATCACATTCAAGCAAGCATCAAGATCTACATCCATTGGAGCCACTTCTTACATGTTTGCAACACTTTATTGCTAGGGTTTGGTGAGTTGCAACATTATAGTTTGTTCATTCATCATTCCTTCATCTTATTTCATTTCATTTTATTTCAAGTTTTGATTACCAAAATGGGGTTTGACCAAGGAAAACCCCTTTCTACTAACAAAACAAAATTTTTCCCTCTCTTTAGTGTGTGCTTTGTAGGATGAGGTTGAAGACACATTGAAGAGAAAGCTTGGAGAAAGTTTTTAAAGTGTTCAGAGTTTCCAAAGTTGTCACCTTGGATTGGAGATCATTGGAAGACATCTACATGTTACAGATTAGGGTTTTGGATCTGTAAATCAATTGGAAAGGACAAAGCAGACATTGATGAGCCGAATGAGACTTTGAAATTCTAGAAAACCCTAACTAGACTGATATACCACTTTTGGCGTATGAGTCCCACTATAGGAAAATTTCTAGATTTTTGTAGATCCTGAATCTACACTACCAAAAACCTGTTCATGTCTAGAAACCCTAATTTGGGACTAAATCATCTAGATTGGTGTATGATTCCTAGTAGTCTTTAATTTTATTATTTTTAGAATTTCAAGAATTCATCCAGTATTCTTCAGGTTTCCAAGTGCACACCTTTCATCTCTCAGCTTTTTCTTTTGATTTAAATGCATTTTTAGGTCATTTAGTGAAGCATTGCATCATATTAGGTTCAAGAATTAGATATTGCATTTCATTAGTCTTTCCAAGCCCTAGCTTGGTGGTGAACCCCTCTTTAGTTTATAATCAGACCCTAGGATAGCCCTATTGCAATATTTCTTTCTCCTTTACATACTTTAGATTGAGATTTCTAGGGTTTTCCTTGAATGAGAGAGTGTGAAGAATGTTATTCTCTCTCCCAAGTATAGAAGCAAAAAAAACAACCTTTCATTTTTTGGAACCTGCATTTGAACATCTTAATTTAGATTTGGAGTGTGCCATCATCCTAGATCTTGCTTGCATTAACATTGAATTAGGGTTTTCATTAGTTAATTGACATTCTAGGGTTTCTAAATCTTGTTGTAGTGTAGGAAATTGTATACCCTTGCATTTTCACACTGGTTTGGGGCTGCCTTGCTTTATTTATGCTTCTTTATGGCTTAATTGGTCCTATTTTGTGTCCACAAGCCCTATGAATTACATCTTTTTTCTGGTTAATCCCGACATTCTCCAATGCATAAATGATAATTTAATGACTCCATCAGTTTTCTCCTAATTTTTGGGTTAGGACTAAAATTCCGCCTAGGGCGTCTTTATCCCCAAGGCTCTCAGGACCCTGATTTTGGCATATCCGGAGTGGGCCCCTTTTTGGTATCTGTGCCCCAAGTTTTTAGGACTTGGGACTAAGACGCCACCTAGGGCGTCTTAGTCCTCCTTGGGTCATTTTTGAGATTTAATTTCAAATTTTGGTAGGATTTAGCCTCATTTATTCAATGAATTCATATGTCGGCTTGGTGTGGTATAATTTTGGGTTAGTAAGCATAAGTAAGTACAAATACAAGGTTCATTCATTCATTCTAATCCAAGTATTTTTTGAGAGCATTGATAATATCAAATTGAGTTAACAAGAGCATTCAAGAGCAATTTCATCAAGCATTTGGAGCCATTTTCAGATTCAAGCACTATATCAAAGAGTTTTTCTTACATCATGTGTTTTGTTGTGCTAATATTTGTGTTGTAGGGTTTTGATTCAAGCAAGCAATTAAAGTCCTATCTTTCAAACATTCAAGATCCATATCCATTGCAGCCATTACACACAAGTTTGTAGAATTTATAAGGGCTTGATCTAGGTTGAAGACTTGAAGATCACTTGGAGTGCAAAGTTGCACTACAAAGTTGTCATCTTCATGAAAACTTGCCTATAGGTCAGATCTAGAAATTTCAGAACCTGAGATCAGAGGAGAAGTGAGTGTAGACCTTAGAGCTCAAGATCCTGTCTAGAGTTTACAAAAATTTAGAACAAGACTAATACACCATCTTGGTTGTCTTAGTCCTCCTAAACATATTTTTCAGAGATTTTTCGAGATCCAATTTTGAGATTCCAAGACTTTGTATTTGCCCCAAAAAATAGTAGTGAGACTAATACGCCATCCTAGGTATCTTAATCCTCCACAACACTTTTTGGCAGCTTCTTTACATTTCCAAAATCCTGACATCTCCAAACTTCCCAAGTACACACATAATATCTTACTATTGCATAATATCATCATTTGCATCTCTCATTTAGCTTACATTTCTAGTTATAGGTCATTTTGCATATCACATTGTGTTATTCAACATCTCCTTTTCCAAGTAGTTGCTTGGTGGTGAACCCCTTAGAACTTAAAGAAACCCCTCCTAGGTCCTTCATAATTGTGAATTGACTCACCTTGTGGGGTTGTTAGTCAATCCAATTGGGATCCCTAGGACATTAGTGAATGATTGAATGGAAAAAGTGTGATATCTTTAGGTATCCATTTTCCTATTCATCATTTTAGTGAGCCTGACTCTTTTGAGCATTCATTTCATTTTTTATTTAGAGTCTATTAAAGTCCTTAGACCTCGATTGCATTCATACTTGCATTGCATCTTGCATTAGTGAAAGTGCATCTAAGGTATCTTGCATTTTGCATTAGTGAAATTGCATTTAGGATTTCCTATATTTGCATTAGTGAAAGTGCATATAGGTTGCATTTTTACTTTCTTGCATCATTTCATTTCATTGAAAAAAATAAAAAGTGCATTGTTCATCATCTTAATTGTATTTAGAAACATTCTTCTTGCATTAAAAATTAAAAAAAATTGCATTCCATATTGCATTCAATTGCTTGTTTCTAGTTACTTTTTCTTGCACTTATTTGCACATTTTTCTATTTCTAAGCATCAGTATCTTGCATAGGAAATCTCTAAACACTGTTGACATTCCATAATTCACTATTTTTCTGCAAAAAACCTCTACTAGGACTAAAACGCCCTTCCTGGCATCTTAGTCCCTCTCAGGATTTTTGCTTCAAAAATCCCTCTCTGTTGCTTGCTATCTGTTTCAGCCTTTGGAACTTGAGAATCTCACCAGGAGGACCAAGACGCCCTTCCTAGCATCTTAGTCCCTGTTGAATTTTATTCTCTAGTTTTTAGGATTTGAAATTTCTTTTCTATGTTTCAGTAGGTTGCCTTCTCTTTTTTGTTTTAGTTTCAAGATTTGTTGTTATTCTGATTTCTTTCATTTCAAGTGTAATTGCAAGCATAGGCTATTGTGTTCATTACACTTTCTATGGATTATCCCTTGTATGAGCTGTAGTACTTGGTGTCGTACTACTAATACTATGGTTAGATGTTAGTGCAAGACTCATGGCATCCCGCTATAAGACACTCTTTGTGGATCTTGGGTTATCAAGCTCTCTTACTTTTGGTGTTGGAACTAGTTCACTAGGTATGGACCATACCTTTGACACCTCTTTTTCTATGCCTACCTTAACTACAAGTGTTGTGTCGAGTGTCCAAACAATGGTTGATAATATACCTCAAGAAAAAATAATGAAAATGCATGAAGACTTAGATCATTTACAAGATAGCATAGGTACTGAAAAAATTTCAAACACTGTTATACCTTCCATAGAGAACCTTCACCGCATGATGGAAACCAATGAGGGATTGGAAGTTGTGCATAACATAGCTCAAATCTTTGGAAAACATATTCCTCCCATTGTACCATAGAAAAATGGATCTTTGGTATTTCATGGTCATTTAGGTCTTTTTACTATGATTTTTGGCTTATTTTGCTTAGATTTAATGTTGCAATGTAACTTATGCATTCACATTAGGTCTTGAATATTCAAATTATGATGTCTTGTGAAGATGTTATGAAGTTTTGTAACACATTTCTACACTTTCCTAGAATATTCTTATTATAATTCATCTAAATATTCCATTTTTATCCCTTATCAAGTCCTACTTCAAAGTGTTGTAAAGTCTTGTAACAAAATTTTACGCTTTTATAGGCTTGTCACTAGTAATTACACATTTCTTATGCTTTATTTGGCCCCTTTATGCACTTGCAGGCCTTATTTAAGTGTGTTTTTGAATACAAACCCAACAAACAACATTAAAAGCAATTTAATTCTTGACACCCACTTGCAAGCCTTGAGTGGGACCCATTCGCCATGGGTGGCGAATGAGTCCCTATTGGAATAAAATTCAAAATAAATTCAAATTTCCTTCGGGTTTTTATTCATTAAGACCCTATGTCGGCCTATAATGTCTTTTTAGGTAATTAGGGCATAAGTGTGTATAAATAAGTGTTTTTCTATCCATTTTACTCCTAAATTTCATTCAACCATTCATCCTTGCATTCAATCTCATTCATTCACTTAAGCATCATAGCATCATTCAATCAAGCAATTATCAAGCATCTTGGAGCAACATTGACATATCTTTTGACTTCAACATTAACGGTTTGGTGAGTTTAGGACAATTGCATGTTATTTGTTCATCATTCCTTCATTGTTTTCATTTCATTTCTTTATCAAGGGTTTTATTACCAAAGTGGGATTTGACCAAGGCAAATCCCTATACTCTAACCCTTAACCATTTCCCCCCTCTTTGCATGTGCGTTTGCAAGCCTTGTAGGAAGATTTTTCAAAGAAATAGGTGTTGAAAGGTGGTCAACAAGTCATCAAAGCTATTCAAGTCAACTAAACACTATTTCAAGCTTAGAGACAACATTCAACTCATTTTCTACAGATTTGGTTCTATCAACCCGACAAGAAGACAAGTACAGATCTGGACCTATAGAGTTGACTTCAAAATTTGAAGAATTTTGGAGGAGCACTAATTCGCCATCAATGGTGAATGAGTCATGTTTCCAAGCTAGAAAAGGTGATTTCATCATAATTCAGTTCCCAACACTCAAAAACTCGTCTCAGCAAAGTTTACCAGAAGCAGGATCGATTCACCATCAATGGCAAATGAGTCCCACTAGTCATCAACAATGATTTATGTAAGATTATAGGACCTTCCAGCATCAACATTCCATCTCCAGGTGCACTTTTTTTAGTTTCATTAAGTTCTATTTTCATTTGTGCATGTTTCTAGTTCATTTCTGCATATCACACTATGTTTTCAAACACTTCATAGTTCTTGGGTTTTGCATAAATAATCAATCAATTTTATCAATTTGTTTCATGTAGATCATCTCATTTAGGCATAATTCCATCATACATTAATTTGAGTGAACCAACACATTTTTTGGCCTATCTCTCTCCTTTTAGGTGAAAAACCCTAAGAGAGCAAGAGAGTACATTGCCCCCAAAAATTGACAGTTCATTTTGGTGAACCTGCATACTGAACATCATATTTCTGATTTACATTGCAATTACATCCTAGGACTCATAACTTTATCTTTTGCATTATCTTTTGCATTGTTTTGCATCCTAGGATTTATAAACTTGCATTAGTGAATATCTCATATAGATTTATTTTTGCACTTCAAAACATTACAAAAACTAAAATTTTGCATTTGCATCTTAGTTTTGCATCAGAAAAGCATAAAAATCATTTTAAATTTTCTAAAAAATCACAAAAAAACTCATCCCTAGACTCATTCACCACCCTGGGCGAATCAGTCCAGTTGCACTTTTGCACAACAATTTTTGTCAGTTTCACAGTAGTTTCTACATTTTTGTTTTTTGGTATTGCCTTCCTGTTTTAGTTTACAAAATTTATGTTATTTGTATTTATTATTCCTAGATTACATTGCATTTTCATTCACCCCACCTCTTGTGGTATTTGTATGAGTGTTTGGTGCCCTATTGATAATACTTTAGTGAGCAGAAGTTCCCGACTCATGGCATCCTACGATAACACACTCATTGTGGACCTTGGGTTGTCTTGAGCTCCTACTCCTAGTATGGAAAATACTCCATTAGGTATGGATACTACCACTAGCACACCTTTACCTTTGCATACAATGCATGTTGACACATAAACCGATCAAATTCCACAAGATAAAGTCATTAGTATTCATGAAGATTTTGCACATTTGCAATAGGATTTGTGTCTTGAAAACATTTGCACCATTGCAATACCTACTATAGACAACCTACATCGCTTGATTGAAAGTGGCAATGACTTAAAATTTATGAAAATAATTTTTGTGATATACAACAAACATGTTCCTTCCACTTCCCAACCAGCAAATACTATGGTTAGCCAAGGAGGATCTCACATTCCTCCTCCTTCAACCATAGCAATCATACCCACGTATACCACTCCTCAAGTTACAACAACCATGCAATAGGTTAGTCATGCAACTCGTTCTTTCACTATTCCAACTAGCATTCCTAGTTCTTTTGTGGCATTGAATGTTCCATCCTCCACCACCTTCACCACTCTTAGTGTCCCTTTCACTTCTCCTAACATTACATACAATCCATCACCTTTCTCTCTTCCACCTCATACCACTTACAATGACCCTCTTATTACACAACTCTTTCACACTATTTCCTCCATGCAACAAATATCCACCATTAACCAAAATCAAACTGCACCACCCACATAATATGTCCATAGTAGCCCATTATCTTTAGAAATATTAAGAATGTCGATGCCACAAGGAATTGAGATGTCTAGGTTTGAGAATTACGAAGGCAAAGGAGATCCTACTAATCATGTCAATGCCTATACAACCTTATGCAATGACTTTTTCCTTGACGAAAAACTATTAGCTAAACTGTTTCCTGGGACTTTAAAGGACACTCCCTTGGAGTGGTTTTCAAACTTACCCAATCATTCAATTCAATCATTTAATGAAGTTTTTGATGCCTTTATAAGTCATTTCCAAGTTGATATGACTCCCAAAAAGAAAATGGTTGATTTAATTAGGTGTAAAAATAACATGGATGAAAAAGTAACTGATTTCATTTCACGTTATCAGTCATTGTATGATCAAGTAGATGCCAAGGTTCCTGATTCACATATTCAAAAGATGTTTATAGAAAACTTGTAAACTCACATTTAGGATAAGTTGACCCTGATGAAATTTCCTTCTTCCATGCATTTATGCACATCTCTTTGTGATTACCACAACTCAATTACTAGTCATGATTTAAAATCCACTTCTAGCCAAGCTAAGAAGTTTGAACAAAGCAACCAAAACAACTCAAAAAACTTTAGAAAACCAAACAAAGGCTTCTTACAGTTCAATCCCCCTCCTCCACAACTAACTCAACCATTTCATAATCAGGTAGCCATCACTAAAGCAGTTATGCCCTTTACCTATGGGGACCCAAAGAGACAATTTACCCCTTTACCTGATGCCCTCTATAATCAACTGATACAACAATAGATGATCACTTTTCCTATAGTAAAACCACTTTATCCTACCAAACCTTCACCCTCCACCTTTTAAACCAAATGCTTATTGCCATTTTCATCACCAAAATGGACATGACACAGAACAATGCAAGAGTCTCAAACACATAGTGCAAGACCTCATTGATTTTGGTCGTCTATCCATTGCGAGTGTTAATGATCAAGGAAATAAGTCCATTGCACCCCCCCATCAAAATTTGTGAATTTTTACCAACCCCATGCCTAAACACAATGTTTCATTTGTCAAAGCTAGTGGACCTTCAAACACTGATGTGATGAATGTTGATACAAATACTGAACAACATGATCTTCCTCCAAATGTTACCCATGTTAATCCTATGCATGAAATCATGGGAATAGTAGACGTTATTTGTTGTAAGGGACCAACTAACAAATATCTTTATATTACTTTTTCTCCTCACAATATAATTAAAAAACTTCCGGATGGTCCTCTTTACATAGCCGGCTACATCTATGATAAGCCCACCAATGAGATATTAATAGATCATGGAATAACTTTTAGTATTACATGATCTTTATCAAGATGATTATGACAAACCAACAACATGGAATAAAAACCTTATTATTTTTGCATGCCCTACGATCAGATCAATCGTACTCCCATTACAAATAGGACCTAAAACATTGGATGTAACATTCTTTATCATTCCATAGTCAAATTAGTTTCGTCTACGGCTAGGTCATCCTTGGCTTCTCTCGATGAAATTTGTCCCTTCAGTTGTTCACAAATGTTTGAAGTTTCTAGTTGATAATGAGATATTTACTATACACCATAGTGGCTTTAGTCCATTGTCTTCTAAAGGTAATTTTCCTTGGAATCTTTTTGGCCTAAACCTATGGAACCCATCAACCCCATAAAGATTTCTTTTTCATTGCCTATCAAAAGTTCAAAGCCAAAAAAATAGCCAAATTGTCTCTTCGCCACATGTCCCCATCCATTTCTGCTACTCCTATCCTAGATAGACCATGCTTCAACCTGAATCCAAGCCTGAACAAATGATGCAACCTCACAAGCAACCAACAATACACACTTCACCTTCATCGTCTAAACACCCAAGAGATAATGAAACCAAATCCATCATGCCTCCTCACATTAAAAAAGTTTATAAAGCAAAAGAGAAAGTGATTGACCCATCTCCTTTGTTTCCTTTCACTCCTCCTACTTAAGAAGAAAAGGAGCATATGGTGGATCAACCCGCTCTTACACCTACACAACTTCAACATAGAATCAAATGAAACTATGATGCTAGAGAGTATAGGCATCTTATGATATTGCTATTAGGATTCAACCGTGTAGTTTCGAGTCAAACTCATTGACCCATGTTTCATGAGTAGTGGTTCAACAAGAACCCATCTCAATTGATGAGCTAAAGGGGCTCTATTATGAATGGTTCATAAGGCACAACACTTGCTGAAGGTTTTGCAAATGGGGTAACAACTCAAGTGGGCTTAACCTTGGAGAAAACTCCTTGGTTAAGCCTTGAGCTGATAGTAATGCAACCAGTGCTTCACCTCTGATCACCTACCCTCCTCCTCCTAACATGCCAAAAGATAGTAGATTACAACCATCACCACATTTAACTATCTAATACAACAACCACAACTCCTGATACACCCTTCATTGGAAATTACCATCCATCCTCCCGTCATGATTAATCTTGATGATGATGCTCATCAGTTACAAACATGAAAACAAAGAAACTCAACCTCTACCTTTGATAGAAGCAATACCTGATTACCCTCCTCCTCCTAACATGCCAAAAGATAGTAGATTACAACCATCACCACATAACTATCTAATACAACAACCACAACTCCTGATATTCATTGGAAATTACCATCCGTCCTCCCGCATGATTAATCGATCTCTAAAATTGAATAGGTGCATAACGATCTAAATTATGTATTTTCCTCTTCCATGAGCTTACATGATACATCTCCTTCACCAAGGGAGGAACCTAGTACTTCCCCTAGTTCGGCACTTGCAATTCTCCCTTTGCACAATCAGCCACCCTCACAATACACTGATTATGATTGGGAGGTGGATGACTTGTTAGATGGATAACTTGCATTTTCCTTAACTAGCCATTTTTTTTCATTTTCCTTTTTTTAATTTTTCTTTTCTTTGGTGTGATTGTATGTGCGTATCATGTTTCCCCTGTAATGTGTGTTTGATGTTCTCCTTCTCTTTGTGCACTTCCTCTATTTGTACCTCCATTCTTCTATATGTCATACTTTACCTTTTCTTTTTGCTTTTTTTTTGTGTTTCTCCTTTTGGGGATGACGCAAAGCATTGAGATTCCCTATGTCTCTTCCACATTGACCCAAAAGGTCCTTTTCTTTTTCACTTTTTGTTTTCCCTTTGGGGATGATGCAAAGTGTTGAGACACCCTATGTCTCTTCCATGTTGACTGAAATGATCCCTTTTCCTTTTTACTTTTCCTTTTTCTTGTGTTTTCCTTTCAGGGATGACACAAGGCATTGAGACCGAAATGTCTCCTTCATGTTGATCCAAAAGCTTTTTCTTTTCTTTTTCCTTCTTTTCGCTTGTATTCCTCCTTTCGGGGATGACACAAAGTGTTGAGACCATAATGTCTCTTCTATGTTGACCCAAAATGGACTTTCTTTTTCTTTCTATTTTCGCTCTCTTTGTGTCATTCTTCTAGTTCTATGTATTTGGGGAATGATGACAGTTTTGAGCTCTTTCATGAAAATATTGCAGCAATGAACATATTGACCAAAAATCCATAGATCCCTTATGTTTTTGGTGTGTTTCTTTCTAGGGGAAACCCCTCTTTCTTTTGTTCCTTTTTCCTTCACATGACACAACCTTACTCGAAAACGTATGACTTGGAGTAGGGGCTTTCCAAGTTTTCTCTCATGTCTTGTTTTCTCTTTTCATTTTTCATTTTGCTACTTTAAAGTAATTAGTCATAGAATGGTGTGTAGTGATTCCTTTAAAGTGGGAGCATACATTGGCATTATTCATTTGCATTTTTTTTTTCCTAGTTCTTAGTGCAACCTTGTCACTTCATACGATGTGTTTGTCGCTTTGTGGATGACATTGGGTGTGATGTCCTTCATGAGCATGATCTATCTTAGCATATTGCATTCCTCTTAGTGGCCTGATGTGACACACTGCATCCCCTAAGTTGTGAATCTTCTATTCTTTGATTGGTCCTCCCTTTAGACATTAGACACAATGTTCCCTAATTTATAGACCTCGCATGAGCTTAACAAGACTCATTTAAACATTTCTTTTGCATTTTGCATTCACATGGCCACCTTGCATAATGCAACTTGCATGCCAGTGGTGCCATCTTATTTGTTCATGAGTTCTAAGCAGACAAAACTTTGCTTGTCTGATGAAGCACGAACTGACATTTTCCCTTTATGGCACTTTATTAAAGTTTTTAGGAGGTATAAATTTGATATGGTTGAGTGGGAAGCCCATTCCATAGCACGATTTTCCCCATACCCACCCATGTGTTTGTGAGTACATACCATCCCAGTGTATGTTTCTCACCTTTTGGGCCTTCTCACCTAGTGGATAGCCATGAGTTCCATCACCCCAGAGTGAGTATTCATTTTCTTTTTTGGACAAAGAACCTAGATTTGATCCACAACTAGTTGGACAAACGATTGAAGCTTGATCTGAATTTTCCTTTTCCTCTCCCTTCTCTTTCTCTCTTTCACATGTGTGTTCCTTTTTTCTTATGTTTAGTTTTCCATGGGATCTTCATCTTGGAGGCTTGATCATCCCTCTTTATTGTTGTTATTCCATCTTGCTAGCATAAGTGCATTTGGATCCCTCTCGATATGCATGGCTACTTTAGTGTGAGTTTGAAGCAAGTTCATCCTCTCACTAAAGTGGGGGCTAAATGTACCATAGAAAAATGGATCTTTGAAATTTTCATGGTCATTTAGGTCTTTTTCCTATGATGCTTGGCTTATTTTTCTTAGATTTAATGTTGTAATGTAACTTATGCATTCACATTAGGTCTTGAATATTCAAATTATGATGTCTTGTGAAGATGTTGTGAAGTGTTGTAACACATTTCTACACTTTTCTAGAATTTTCTTATTATAATACATACAAATATTCCCTTTTTATCCCTTATCAAGTCCTATTTCAAAATGTTGTAAAGTTTTGTAACAAACTTTCATGCTTTTCTAGGCTTGTCACCACTAATTACACCTTTCTTATGCTTTATTTGGCCCCTTTATGCATTTACAGGCCTTATTTAAGTGTTTTTTTTAATACAAACTTGACAAATAGCATTAAAAGAAACTTAATTCTTGAAACCCACTTGCAAGCCTTGAGTGGGACCCATTCTCCATGGGTGGTGAATGAGTCCCTCTTGGAAAAAAATTCAAAATAAATTCAAATTTCCTTCTGGTTTTTATTCATTAAGACCTTATGTCAGCCTATGATGTTGTATTTTTAGGTAATTAGGGCATAAGTGTGTATACATAGGTTTTTTTCTATCCATTTTACTTCTAAATTTCATTCAACCATTCATCCTTGCATTCAATCTCATTCATTCACTTAAGTAGCATAGCATCATTCAATCAAGCAATTATCAAGCATCTTGGAGTAGCCATTGACATATATTTAGACTTCAACAACAAGGGTTTGGTGAGTTTAGGACACTTGCATGTTACTTGTTCATCAATCCTTCCTTGTTTTCATTTCATTTCTTTATGAAGGGTTTGATTACCAAAGTGGGATTTGACCAAGGAAAATCCCTATACTCTAACCCTTAACCATTTTCCCCCTCTTTGCATGTGTGTTTGTAGGTCTTGTAGGCATATTTTTCAAAGAAATATGTGTTGAAAGGTAGTAAACAAGTCATCAAAGCTATTCAAGTCAACTAAACCCTAATTCAAGCTTGGAGACAACATTCAGCCCATTTTCTATAGATTTGGTTTCGTCAACCCGACAAGAAGACAAGTGCAAATCTAGACCTACAAAGTTGAATTCAGAATTTGTAGAATTTCAGAGGAGAACTAATTCACCTTCAGTGGAGAATGAGTCTCATTGCTAGGCTGGAAAAGGTGATTTCATCATAATTCAGTTCTCGACACTCATAAACCAATTTCAACAAAGTTTACCAGAAGCAGGACTGATTCACCATCACTCGCGAATGAGTCCTAGTGGTCATCAAGAGTGAATTTTGTAAGATTCCAGGACCTACTAGCATCAGAATTCCATCTCCAGGTGCACTTTTTTTAGTTTCATTAAGTTTTGTTTTCTTTTGTGCATGTTTCTAGTTCATTTCTGCATATCACACTGTGTTTTCAAACACTTCATATTTCTTAGGTTTTGCATAAATAATCAATCAATTTTATTAGTTTTTTTCATTTATATCATTTTATTTAGTCATAATTCCATCATACATACATTAATTTGAGTGAACCACCATAGTTTTTGGCCTATCTCTCTCCTTTTAGGTGAAAAACCCTAAGAGAGCAAGAGAGTACATAGCCCCCAAAAATTGACAATTCACCCACCACTAATGGTGATCAGGCTTCAAACAATATGAAAAACCAAGAGGAAATTCAAACTCCTCCCTCTTCAACCATAACCTCAATTCCCACCTATACCAATCCTCAAATGACCACAACAATGCAACCAACTAGTAGCATCCTTCCTGCCTCGAACATTTCCACTAGTGCTCCTTATACCTATGTGGCATCTTAGAATCTTATATCTCCTCCCATAAGAAATACATCCATTAGTCCTTCCACAACATACATACCACCACCATATTCATCTCCATCACATGCTACAAGCAATGACCCTATCATTAACCACCTCTTACAAAGCCTTTCATCCATCCAATGTCAAGTTTCCACCATAAATCAAAATCAAAATGATCCACCTTCATACTATGTCAAGAGAAATCCATTGTCCTTGGATTGGTTTTGTACATTACAAAATAACTCAATTAATTCATTGAATGAACTTGTTGAGGCCTTTATTAACCATTTCCAAGTGCACATGGTCCTTGAAATGACATTGGTTGATTTGATGAGATGCAAGCAAAATGAGGGTGAAAAAGTCACCGACTTTATTTCATGCTACCAATCACTTTATTCCCAAATTAGTGTGAAGATTCCAGATTCCCACCTTCAAAAAATGTTCATAAGAAACTTACAAATCAAGATAACCTGGATAAGCTCACCATGATGAAATTCCCCTCCTTTATGCATTTATGCACTGCCCTTCGAGACTATTAGAATTCCCTAACTAGTAGTAAACAAAAAACCACTTGTACCCATCCTAAAAATACCAAAGTCTCAAACCAAATCACTTACCAACCTTTTAGAAGAAAAAATAAAAGTGTCCTCCAACCAAATTCCACCTCTCAACCTACCCAACGAGTTGATACCTAGGTAGCTGCTATGAAGAAGAGTAATCCTTATATCTTTGGGGATCCGCAAAGACAATTCACTCCCTTACCCAACACATTTCACAACATTATGACACAACTCTTAAACAAAAACATGTTTAGCTTACCTCCTATTCAACCCCTTGATCCTAGCAAGCCATTACCTGTGAACTTTAGAAACAATGCCTATTGTGCTTATCACCAACAAAAAGGACATGATATAAAACATTGCAAGCGTCTTAAACATCTTGTGCAAGATCTCATTGATTCCAATCATATCGAAATTGGAAGTGTAAATGACAAAGGTAATAAGTCTTTGGCTCCTCCCAACCAAAAATTGCAAATCTTTACCAATCCCATGCCCAACCATAATAGTTCATTTGTTAAGGCTAGTGAAACTAAGTCTGATGTGATGAATGTTGACACAGATGATGAGAATCTGAACAATCATGAACAAAGTCCTATAGATGATGATGAACAGAGTCCTATGGATACTAATGAACAAATTCCTATTGATACAATGATAGGAGTGGTTGACGTCGAGCCTCATAAACAACAAACTAATGACATTACTTTCTCTTCAAAATAAATAATCAAACATGTACTTGATGGTCCTCTTTACATAGCCAGCTGAATCAATAACAAGGCTCCCACTCCTAGGATTTTAATTGATCTCATCCGTTGAGAGAATTGTGATCGCAGAAGAGCTTTTATATGTGCATGAACTTACTCAAGATAGATATGATAAATCAAAAGCATGGATTAAAACACATGATGGTTTTGCTCATGCTATGATGGACTCAATCACACTCCCTTTATAATTAGAACCAAAGAAATCAAATGTATCATTCTCTATCATATCTAATTCAAACCAATTTCATGTGAAGTTAGGCTAAAAGTGGCTTCTCTCCATGAATGCAGTCCTATGTTTTTTCTATAAGTTCTTAAGTTTCCAATTAGCAATGAAATATTCATAGTGAACCATAGTGGCTCTAGACCCTCGTCTTCCTGGGGAAATTTCTCCTTAGATTATTTTTGGCCTAAACCTATGGAACCTATAAGACCCCGTGAAGACTTCATTTTCCTATCCTATCAAAAATTCAAAGAAAAATGCATAGCCAAACTATCTCTTGAAAACTTTCCCACCCATGATCAAACCTCCACCCATGCTTGAACCTCTGCCATCTAAAGAAAACAATGTTGAGTCCAAAACCCTTCCAACAAACCAAGACCCACCCATGAAAATTTCCTTGCCAATATCCTACAAGAGACTTAGAGACAACCAAACAAGTCCTAATCCGCCTCCTATGCAAATTTATAAAGCCAAAGAGAAATTGGTTGAGGGTATGTGTAGGATCATGATGGGCCAAAAAGTGGCAATATGATGGGTATGTGTAGGGTATGTGGCTGACGACATTTTTTTTACCCAAAATTGATGAAGCAAAAAGGGTTTTTGAAAGGAGATTATCATCTTTCCACCAATATAAACTATATTTTACATTGAATTTAATAAATAATTATTATTTATTTTCAATTTGAATTATGACTAAAGTCATGATTGATCAACTGATTGAAAAACATCTATAGCTTTCAAACAGTATCACATTTTTTCAATCCGAAACATGCATCACATTCTATACTTCGCATAATATAGGATTAGAAAAAACAAAATTGAATTTCATGAAGTTTTGACCAAGTTAAGGTGGTCAGACATACGATTTTTTACATTTTTAAAAAATTGTAATTAAAAATTCATAATTAATTATTTACTTGGAAAAAAAATTACAAAAAAATATGCATCACATTGGGAAATAATTCCTCTACTTGTATCTAAAATCTTATAAAAAAATATTATCATTTTATTGTGGTTAGGGTGGTTAGATAGACACCTACTTATTTTTTCCGAAATTTAAGTACTACTTCATTGAAATTTCAAATTTTCACCAAATAGATTTTTTAAAAAATAAACCTAGTAGTTTAGAAACTAAATTCAATTTTCTACAGATTCTATTCTTACATATTTTTGAAATAATATAGATAACTTATTCAAATTTTTACGTCAAGTTGCCTAACTCTAATTTTTCTAAATTTTTTGCCACTTAAGGGCCTATTTTTTCCATGATGATCCTGCACATACCCTTGAACAAACTTCTTTGGTTTCTTCCATTCTTCCCTCACAAGAAGAAAAGGGACCTATGGTTGACAAACCCATTCCTACACAAATGAAACTTGAAAACTGTAATAAAAGAAACCGCAATGCTAGAGAGTGTAGGCATAGGCGTAGTGTTATTGCTCAAAAGATGAATGAAGACAAAAACATTGAAGACAAAAGCAATAAACGATGACCCTCATCTCTTACTAGAATAAATAGAAGCTATATCTCCACCACAACAAGGACCAACATCTTCTATGGATATTATCATTCATCCCCCTATTGTGGTTAACTTAGATGATGATGAGGAAATGGCTAAAATCGATGGGGAAGTGAATAATGAGTTGAATTTGTTATTGTCCTCTTCTATGAGCTTAATCGACAACAACCATGGAAATCCTCCTAAACCAAGTGATTCACCATGTGTTGAACCTAGTGATTCTCCTATTACAACACTTGATGTTGTCCCTCTTGCTAGTGATCTGCATTCTGCATATATTGAACAAGACTAGGATGTGGATGACCTGCTGGATGGTTGACTCGCATGTGCTTTACTAGTTTTTTTATCTCTTCTTTTTCTTTCCTTTTTTCTTTCATTTTCTTTTGATTGCATGTGTGTAATGTGATCCCCCATGATGTTTTGTTTGATGTTTCTTTCTCTATGTGCATTCCTCTATTTGTACCTTCATTCTTCTATATGCCGTATACTTTTTCCTTTTGATTTATCTTTTCTCTTTGACCTTCATTTTCATTTCTTGTGTTTTCCTTTTGGGGATGATGCAAGGCATCGAGACATTCATGTCTCTTTCATGTTGACCCAAAAGCTTTCTTTTTCATTATCTTTTCCTTTCCTTTTCATTTGTCTTGTGTTTTCCTTTTGGGGATGACTACGTAAGGCATCGAAACACCCTATGTCTCTTCCATGTTGACCCAAAAGGATTTATTTTCTTTTATTTTCTTTTTTTTTTCTCTCTTTGTGTCATTCTTCTAGTTCTATGTGTATCTGGGGAATGATGATAGTTCTGAGCTCTCCAATATCATTGTAGCAAAGAACATATTGACCCCAAATCTATATATCCCTTATGTGTTTGGTGTTTTCATTTTGGGGGAAACCCCTTTCTTTTCCTTTTCTCTTGCATGACATAGCTTTACTCAGAAACATATGACTTGGCATAGGGCTTTCCAAGTTAGCTCTCATGTCTTCTTTCTTGTTTTTATTTTTATTTTCTACTTTAAAGTAATTGCTCACAGCCTGGTGTTAACAATTTTTTTAAGGTAGGGGCATACATTGGCATTATTTTAGCATGATTTCATGTGCATTTTTTTTCCTTTTCATGTTCTTTGATGCAATTTTCTTATTTCATGCAATGTGTTTTTCTCTTTGTGGTGTCATTGGGAGTAATGTCCTTCAAGAGTGTGACTTATCTTAGCATATTATATTCCCCTTAGTGGTGATGTGGCGCACTGTATCCCTTAAGTGGTGAATCTTTTATTCTTTGATCGGTCCTCTCTTGAGACATTAGGAATGATTTCCCCTAAGAGTAAGACCTCACATGAATTAAGGAAAATCCCTTTGAGCATCCCTCTTTCTTGATTGAATTTTTGTACCTTATTAAATTCATGGAGGTATGGCTTTGATATGGCCCCCTGGGACTCACCTAGTGAACACCTAGCTTCACTATCCCATGTGAGCATGCATTTTTGTACCTTATTAAAGTCATGGAGGTATGGATTTGGTATGGTCCCTTGGGGCTCACCTAGTGAGCACCTAGCTTCACTAGCCCATGTGAGCATGCATTTTGTTTGCATAGTGGACAACACATTCCACTTGTAAACTTCTTTTTGGACAAACAACCTAGACCCATTCCACTACATTGGACGACCAATCAAAGCTTGATTTGTTGTAGTTTTTCCTTTTTCTTTTTCCTTTTTTTTTTTTTGTCTTTGATGGTGTATGTTTGCAATCTAGTTATGACTTTTTTATCATCCACTACAAGCGTGTTCCTTTGTGATTATGTTGGTTTTTTCATAGGATCTTGATCCTAGGGGCTTGGCCACCCTCTTGATTATTGTCATCCTATCGTACTAGCATTGGTACATTTGAACCCTTCTTGATTGCATGGTTGGCTACTTTAGTGTGAGTTTGAAGCAAGTTCATCCGCTCACTAAAGTGGGGGCTAAATGTAATGTAGGAAAATGCATACCCTTGCATTTTCATAGTTGTTTGGGCCTACCTTGCTTTATTTATGCTTCTTTATGGCTTAATTGGTCCTATTTTGTGTCCACAAGCCCTATGACTTACATATTTTTCTGATTAATCCCAACATTCTCCAATGCATAAATGATAATTTAATGACTCCATCAGTGTGTCCTTTATTTTTGGGTTGGGACTAAAATGCCACCTAGGGTGTCTTTGTCCCACAAGGCTCTCGAGACCTTGATTTTAGCATATCAAGATTGGGCCCCTTTTTGGTGTATGTACCCCAAGTTTTTAAGAATTGGGACTAAGATGCCACCTAGGGCCTCTTAGTCCTCCTTGGCTCATTTTCAAGATTTAATTTCAAATTCTGGTAGGATTTAGCCTCCTTTATTCAATGAATTCATATGTCAACTTGGTGTGATATACTTTTGGGATATTAAGCATAAATAAGTATAAGTACAAAGTTCATTCATTCATTCTAATTCAAGTCCTTTGTGAGAGCATTCATAATATTAAATTGAGTTCACAAGAGCATTCTAGAGTAATTTCATCAAGCATTTGGATCCATTTTCAGATTCAAGCACCATATCAAAGAGTTTTTCTTGCATCATGTGTGTTGTACTAACATTTGTGATGTAGGTTTTTGTTTCAAGCAAGCAATTCAAGTCCCATATTTTAAGCATTCAAGAAACATATCCATTGCAGCCATTATACAAAAGTTTGTAGACTTTATAAGGGTTTGATCTAGGTTGAAGACTTGAAGATCACTTGGAGTGCAAAGTTGCACTACAAAGTTGTCATCTTCATGGAAACTCGCCTACAGGTTAGATCTGGAAGTTTCAGAACTTGAAATCAGAGGAAAAGAGAGTGCAGACCTTGGAGCTTAGGATCTTGTTTAGAGTTTGCATAAATTTGGAATGGAACTAATACACCATCTTGGGTGTCTTAGTCCTCTTGAACATATTATTCAAATATTTTTTGAGATTCGGTTCTGAGATCCGAAGACTTCGTATTTTCCCCGAAAAGCAACAGCGAGACTAGTACACCATCATGGGCATCTTATTCCTCTACAACACTTTTTGGAAGCTTCTTTACATTTCCAAATTCCTCACGTCATCTCCAAACTTCCCAGATACACATATACTATCTCACTATTGCATAATTTCATCATTTTCATCTCTCATTTAGCTTACATTTCTAGTTATAGGTCATTTTTCATATCACATTGTGTTTTCCAACATCTCCTTTTCCAAGGATTTGCTTGGTGGTGAACCCCTTAGAACTTAAAGAAACCCCTCCTAGGTTCTTCCTAATTGTGAATTGGCTCACCTTGTGAGGTTGTTAGTCAATCCAATTGGGGTCTCTAGGACATTACTGAATGATTGAGTGGAAAAAGTGTGATATCTTTAGGTATCCATTTTCCTATTCATCACTTGCATTAGTGAAAGTGCATATAGGTTGCATTTTTTGCATCTTGCATCATTGAAAATAATCTAAAATCTGCATTTGAATTTAGGTTACAAATCATACAAACTAAAAAGCATAAAAATCACTTAATTTTTTTTGAAACTTTTGAAAAAAAACCATCACTAGGACTCATACGCCCCTCTAGGAAATTCAGTCCCAATGCACATTTCAAACTGCATTTTCTAGAATTTAAAACTCTATTTATGTGCTTTTTTTTGTTGGTTATAACTTTCTATTTTAGTTTAAAAACTTTTTGTTTCATTCACTTCATTTCATCTAGTTTAAATTGGTCCATCTTGTTCATTGCTCAATTGAATCTAGAACACTGGATTTTAAATTGTTACATAGTTTAGAATCTGAAATCTGCATTACATTTTCATCATGGACATGTATGCTTTGGTAAACTGTGGATGTCCTTGAAGTCCTTATTGGATGTGTCAAGTTGTGCTTTTGGAATGACCCTAATGAAATTTAACTTATTGATGCTCACTCAACTCCTAATGCATGTCATCCTCATGATTTTGACATCATCAGAGAAGATGATGATAGCATGAATAAATTTCTAAATTATTTCCTTAACAACCTTGAAGCTAATGCATCCTTTTATCCATCCATGGAACAACACCCCCTATAATACCACCATTTGATATATTTGGTTATTTACATCCTGAAGTTCAAACAAAAGTTGAACCTAAGTTACATACAATAGGTGAACCTAGCTCCTCTAGTCAATCAAAAATTCAACCATTTTATGTTAACAAAGTGACAAACACTCCCATCAACCTAGAAGAGACATATGGAAAAGGATTCCCAATCTTAAGCAAACAAGGATGTGATACAACAAGTGAACATGAAATTCATCAACTCCTAGAGAAAATACCAACTAAAGACACCAAAGGATTAGAATATCAAGATCCTCCTCCTGACATAAGAATCCTCCTCCCTAAAGAACAACCACTACCTTGTAACGATGATAGGATGGTCATAGATCCTCCTCCAGATATAAGTGTCCTACTTTTCCAAGAACAATTGATACCTCAAAATGATGATAACAATGACAACGAGATCTTCAGACCCCCTGTCCTAATCCAAACTATAGAAATTGGTTAATCTAGCAAGCAAAAAAGGCCTTACCAACTAAATAAACTACAATTCCCTTATCCACCAACTAATATTGAAAGGAATTTAAAGATAATTTTGCACTGAGAACTTATTACATTACCACCCATTCTAGAAATTTGATGTATGAATCCTAAAAGAAAAAATACATCTCATTGCAGATATCATAGAATTTTTGGACATAGTACTGACGAGTGTTGTGCCTTAAAGAAAATCTTTAAAAAGTTAGAAATAATCCCTCAAAGTAGAACCCTTATGTTCCTTTCCATGTAATAGTTGTAGAATGATAACATTCTCACTATTACATGTTCTACATTTATTACAAACCACCTCTAAATGCAAGGAGCCCTTCTCATCACCTACCTCAGTTCATTATTGTCCTACACATCATGGGGACAAAAATTAGATAGTCGTGTCCTAGTAATGCATTTTTCATTGTCCCTTTTGCTAGTTGTCTACCTTCTGTATATGATGATGAGAATTGGGATATAGACAACCTCCTAATAGGTTGACTCGCATGTGCCTTACTAGTCTCTTGTATTATTTCTTTTTCATGTGTTTTTATTTTTATGTGATTGCATGTGTAATGTGATCCCCTGTGATATTCTTTTGATGTATATATATATATATCTCTTTGTGACATTCCTCTCTATTTCATAAATATTTTATCTTTTCATTTGTCTTGAATTTTCTTTTTGTGGATGACACAAGGCATCGAGACATTCATGTCTCTTCCATGTTGACCAAAAAGCTCTTTCTTTATCTCTTTTTCATTTGTCTTGTGTTTTCCTTTTGGGGATGACGCAAGTCGTTGACACATTCATGTATCTTCCATGTTGACCTAAAAGTTTTTTCTTTGTTTTCACTCTCTTTGTGTTATTCTTCTATTTCTATGAGTATTTGGGGAATGATGGCAATTTCAAGCTCTCTAAAAATATCATGGAAAGAACATACTAACCCCAAATCCATAAATCCCTTATGTGTCTTTGGAGTTTCATTTTGGGGGCAACCCCTTGTTCTTTTCATGAGGTAGCTTCATTTGGAAACATATGACTTGGCATAGGGCTTTCCAAGTCAGCTCTCATGTCTTCTTTATTGTTATCAATTATCATTTGCTACTTTAAAGTAATTTCTCACAACACGATGTTTAGTAATTTCTTTAAAGTGGGGGCATACATTGACATTATTCTTTTACATTTTTATTTCATGTTTCATGGTGTAGTCTTCTTGCTTCATGCGATATGTCCTTCTCTTTGTGGATGACATTGGGTGTGATTTCCTTCAAGAGTGTGATCTCTCTAAGCATATTGCATTCCTTTTAGTGGCTTGATGTGACACACGGGTATTTGCAGGATCATCATGGAAAAAACAGGCCCTTAAGTGGCAAAAGAATTAGAAAAATCAAAGTTATGAAACTTGACATAAAATTTTGAATAAGTTATCTATATTATTTTAAAAATATGTAAGAATAGAATTTGTAAAAAATTGAACGTAGTTTCCAAACTACTAGGTTTGTTTTTAAAAAAAAAAAAAAATTGGTGAAATTTTGAGATTTCAATGTAGTAGTACTTAAATTTCAGGGAAAAAATAAGAAGTAGGTGTCTTTCTGACCACCCTAACCACAATAAAATGATAATATTTTTTTATAGGATTTTAGATATAAGTAGAGGACTCATGTCCCGATGTGATGCATATTTTTTTGTAATTTTTTTCCAAGTAAATAATTAATTATGAATTTTTTTATTACAACTTTTAAAAAATATAAAAACTCACATTTCTGACCACCTTAACGTGGTCAAAACTTCATGAAATTAAATTTTTCTTTTTTTAATCCTATAGTATGTGAAGCATAGAATGTGACGCATGTTTTGGATTCAAAAAATGTGATACCATTTGAAAGCTATAGATGTTTTTCAATCAGCCTATCAATTAGGACTTTAGTCATAATTCGAATAGAAAATGAATAATAATTACTTATTAAATTCAAAGTAAAGCATAATTTATATTGGTGGAAAGATGAGAATCTCCTTGAAAAACCCTTTTTGTTTCATCAATTTTGGGTAAAAAAAAGTCATCAGCCACATACCCATCGTATTGCCACTTTTTGGCCCATCATGATCCTGCACATACACACACTACATCCCCTAAGTTGTGAATCTTCTATTCTTTGATTGGTCCTCTCTTGGAGACATTAGGTACAATGTTCCCTAAGTTTAAGACCTTACATGAACTAAGCAAGACTCCTTTGAACATTCCTTATTTTTCAATTCCAGTTATATGGTCACCTTGCATAACACACCTTGCATGCCTATGGAGCCATCTTTTTTGTTCATGAGTTCCAAGCTTACGAATCTTTGCTTGCCTCATGAAGCTCAAATTTCATTATTATGTGGTGCATTATCAAAGTTATCAAGAGGTATAAATTTTGTATGGTTTGACGAGAAGCCCATCTGAGGAATGAATTTCCCATAGCCACTCGTGTGTGTGTGTGTGAATACATACCAGCCATGTGTGTATGTATCTCACCTCTTTGGATTACTCACCCAACGAAACGACCTAAAGTTTCATTGCCTTAGAGTGAGCATGCTTCTTTTATGACAAATAGCCTAGATCTGATCTGCATCGTGCTAGAAAAATGATTGAAGCTTGATCCATCCACCCCTTTTGTTTTGGTTTTTCTTGTCTCTTTGTCTTTGGTAGTGTATGTGTGTGCCTTGATGATGCTATTTATATCATTTTCATGTGTGTTCCTTTTTTTCCTATGTTGGTTTTCCATGGAATCTTGATCCTGGGGGCTTGATCACCCCTCTTGATCATTGACATCCTATCCTACTGGCATTGGTGCACTTGGACCCCTCTTTATGCAAATTCATCTACTTTAGTGTGAGTTTGAAGCAATTTCCTCTTCTCACTAAAGTGGGGGCTAAATGTAGTGTCGAAAAATGTCATCCATGACAATTTCACACTTTTTTGGGCCCTCCTTATAAAATTGAGCTTAATGATGCCTTGATTTAGTGTTGTAATGTTTTTAACACACTCACATTAGGTCTTGGGCCCTTGTAAACTAAATAAACCTAATCATACCTTATTTAGGGTGTTGTAAAGTGTTGTAACACACTTTCACACATTTCTAGGGTTTCATTAAATAATTGGGCTTCTTTATTCTTTAATTAGTCTTATTTTGCATCCATAAGCCTCATTTAATGCATCTTTTCAAGGATAATTCCAACATAAATCAGCGTCCAATCATAATTCAGTTTTTTTAGGTTGTGTGTCCTAGATTTAGTGATTTGGGACTCATACGCCACCCTAGGCATATGAGTCCCACCTAGGGTTTTGGGTGCCAATCTAGATTTCACACCTTTCTAAGCATTTTTGAAAATGTGTCCCATAATTATACCTAATGGGACTCATACACCACTTCTAGCTTATGGGTCCCATGTGGCCCAAAATTAAATTTAATTCAAATTCTTGGTGGGATTTTATCCTCCTAGATCTAATGTCAGCTTGTAGTGTTGTAATTTTAGGAAATTTGGCATAAACAAGTATAAATACAAGTTTATTTCCCTCATTTTACACATATCAAGTTGAATGAGCATCCTTATAGAAAATTTGAGTCCACAAGAGCATTCAAGAGCATTCAAGGGCTGATTATCAAGTATTTTAGATAATTCTTCAAGTATCAAGCATCATGGGGTAAGTGGAAAAAGATGGTTCCCAAAAAGGGGGCTTAAGTGGCCACTTTTTTTTAAAATCAGGAAATACTGACCTTGGACATGAAATTGAGGATAGTTACACTCAAAATTTTGAGATGGAACAAAAACAAGGATCAAGTGCTCTGAGTCTACTTTTTAAACTACTAATTTATTTTGAAAATGGTTGATATTAAGGGGTTCAAAATAGGGACGTACACAAACTAATGTTTTTCTCATAAAAACATAACATAGCAACTCTTGTACGACCCTAGCATAGTGAAAATTTTTTTAGTATTTTTAAAATTGCAATGGTGAAAAGTTAGCTAATAGTATGCAATTGATGCATAATTTTTCTGATAACTTTTTAATGAATATTTGATTTTTTACTAATTTTCTAAGTGGAAACTTCCTGAAAAATAGAAGTTTGGCCATGCTACCCCTACAAATTTTGGAGACTAATTGAATTTTTTTTTTAAAAAAATTGTAGAATGGAGTCTAGTTTCTAAAAATATAATTTATTTGAAATTTTGATGAATAGATAATTTATAAGAAAAAAAACACCAAACACTACTTTTTGCCAAAAAAGAGACACACAAACGAAAGAAATTATGGATGAAAGGCTTAACATTTTTAGAAAGTGAAAAAAATTACATCGTTGGATAGATGAGAGAGAACCTAACATTACCCAGGTGTTTGATTCGTTTGATATTGAACCACGTGCAATCCTGACGATGAGCATGAACTCGATTATGTGAAATATTGTAAAATTTGCAAAAACATGTCTCTGGTCATTGGGAATGCCCTCCAAGCCTTTGGGTTGGTATTCCAAGACAAATACCAATCCCAAGGCTTGGGGATTCCCAAAGAAAGATATAATGTGTGCACGCTATAACGCGAGAACATTATAACACAAGTGTGTGATAATGCACTCATGTTATATCTTAGTTTTGACATGGTTTTTTGCATTTGTGGGGAACATGTCTGGAAATACATAATGTGAGCATGGTATAATGCGCTCACGTTATGTCTTGCTTTATGTTAAATGCTACTCTATTGAATGTATGTTGATATATTTGTATGTTTGTATGTACATGTATGCTTGTGTGTCATGTATGTATGTATGCCTATATGTATGTAAGATTGTATCTACACATGTACATGTATGCTTGTATGTATGTAGGATTGTATGTACATATGTATTATGCTTGTATGTCTATATTTATGTATGTATTTATAGGGAAGGAGAATTTTAAGAGAGAGAGAGAGAGAGAGAGAGAGAGATTTTTCTAGGTAAGGTGGGTGGGGGGGAGGGAGAGAGAGAGAGATAGAGAGAGATTTTGGAGAGAAGGAGAGGGGGTGGAAGTGAGAGTTTAAGAGGGGGAGTGGGAGAGAAGGGGTTGGAGTGAGAGGGATTTAGCTAGGTAGGGTGGGAGCGATAAAGGGAGGGAGAGAGAGAGAGGGAGAGAGAGGGGGTGGGAGAGAGAGAGAGAATTGAGAAAGAGGGAGAGAGAGGGGGGGGAGAGAGAGATGAAGAGAAAGAGAGAGTTATGTAGGTAGGGTTCCAAAGGGAGAGACTTGAGAATGTGAGGGGGGACGAGAGGGAGAGACTTGAGAGATAGGTAGTGAGAGGGAGTGCAAGAGAGAGGGAGTGTGAGTGAGAGACCTAAGAGAGGGATAGGGTGTGGGAGGGAGTGACTTGAGAGAGGGAGAGAAAGAGAGGGGTGGAGTGAGAGGGACTTATCTAGGTAGGGTGGGAGGGATAGATAGAGAGAGGGAAGAGAGAGAGAGTTACCTAGGTAGGTTGCCAGAGGGAGAGACCTAAGAGAGAGGGGGGTGGGAGGGAGAGATCTAAGAGAGAGGAAGAGAGAGGGAGTGGGAGAGAGTGGGAGAGAGATAGAGAGAGATAGATAGATGGAGAGAGAGAGAGAGAGGGTGGTAGGGATTGATTGAGTGAGAGGTACATAGAAAGAGGGAGAGGGTAGACAGAGACAATTAGAGAGGGTAGGAGAGAGGGAGGGAGGGAGAGGTAAGATGTATAGATAGAGAGAAAGTGATAGGGGTTGAGGGTATAGGGTTGAGGTATTAGGGTGGAGGAACTATAGGGTTGATGGTTTCTAGGGTATTAGGGTTTAAGGGTTGAGAGTTGAGGGATTAGGGTCGATGGTAGAGGGTATTGGGTTGAGGTTATAGGGTAGAAGGTTTAAAGGGTTTAGGGTTAAAGGGTTTAGGGTTAAGGGTTTAGGGTTGAGGGTAGAGGGTTTAGGGTATAGGTTTGAGGGTATATGGTTGAAGGATTAGGTTGAGGGTCCAATGTAAAGGGTAGAGGGTATAGGGGTTTAGGGTTTAAGGATTGAGGGTTGAGGGATTAAGGGTTGAGGGTTAAGAATTGAGGGTTGAGGGTTTAATGTACAAGGTAGAGGGTAGAGGGTAGAGGGTTTAAGGGTTTAGGGTTTAAGGGTTGAGGGTTGAGGATTGAGGGTTGAGGGTTTAAGGTTGAGGGAAGAGGATTGAGAGTATAGGGTATAGGGCTGAGGGATTAGGGTTGAGGGTCCAATGTATATGGTAGAGGGTATAGGGGTTGAGGGATTAAGGTTTAAGGGTTGAAGGTTGAGGGCAGAGAGTAGAGGGTTTAAGGGTTTGAGGGATTAAGGGTTGAGGGTTTAGGGATTATGGTAGAGTTTTCTTGGATTTAAGGGTTTAAGGGTTTAGGGATTAGGGTTTAGGGTAGATAGTATTGGGTTGATGGTAGAGGGTAGAGGGTTTAAGGGTTGAGGATTTAGGGTTTAGGGTTTAGGGTTGAATGTTTAAGGGTTTAAGGGTTGAGGGTTTAGGGTTGAGGGATTAGGCTAGAGAGGGAGGGATGGATGGATATAGAGATGGAGGTAGAAGTGAGATAGAGAGAAGGAGAGAAGAGGGAGAGACATAGATATATGAGGGTTGAGGATCCAATGTATAGGGTAGAGGGTTGAGAATAGAGGGTATAGGGTTGATGACCTGTAGGGTTGAGGTTTTAGGGTATTGGATTGAGGGTATAGGGTTGAGGGATTAGGGTTGAGGGTACATATGGTTGAAGGATTGGGGTTGAGAGTCCAATGTATAGGGTAGAGGGTATTTGGGTTGAGGGTTTAGGGTTTGAGGGTTGAGGATTGAGGGATTAAGGGTTGAGGGTTGAGAATTAAGGATCGAGGGTTTAATGCATAGGGTAGAGGGTAGAGGGTAGAGGGTTTAAGGGTTGAGGGTTGAGGGTTTAAGGTTGAGGGTATAAGATTTAGGGTATGGGGTTGGGGGATAAGGGTTGAGGGTCCAATGTATAGGGTAGAGGGTATAGGGGTTGAGGGATTAGGGTTTAAGGGTTGACAGATTAAGGGTCAAGAGGTTTGAGGGATTAGGGTAGAGACTTTACTAAGTGGGTTTAAGCATTTAAGGGTTGAGTGATTAGGGTTGAGGGTAGAGGGTAGAGGATTGAGGGTAGAGGGTAGAGGGTTTAAGGGTTTAGGGTTGAGGGTTAAGGTTTTAGGGTTTAGGGTTTAGGGTTGAGTGTTTAGGGTTTATAGGGTAGAGGGTAGAGGGTAGAGGGTTTAAGGGTTGAGGGTTTAGGGTTGAGAGTAGAGGGTATTGGGTTGAGGGATAGAGGGTAGATGGTTTAGGGTTTAGGGTTTAAGGGTTGAGGGTTGGGGGTTCAAGGTTGAGGTAAAAGGGTTGAGGGTATAGGGTTGGGGAATTAGGGTTGAGGGTCCAATGTATAGGGTAGAGGGTATAGGGTTTGAGGGATTAGGGTTTAAGGGTTGAGGGTTGAGAGATTAAGGGTCAAGAGGGTTGAGGGATTAGGGTAGAGAGTTTACTAAGTGGGTTTAAGGGTTTAAGGGTGATCCAGGTGGATCTAGGAAACGTAAAAATTTCATAGTCTGAGAATCTCATGAAACCAACATCATTGTGTATACATCACCAACAGGATCTTGAAAGAACTTGAATGGGCTTAAAAGGAGTCTGTATGTAGAAGTTATGCTCAGTTAAAGGTTCAGTAAAATAGGCAAATCAAGAATTCAAAAACAAAAAATTCATCATCTCAAAATGAAACAAAAATAATGTCAAGTCGTAGTGCTCATTGTGTTGATTCTAGAACTATATTCGGTTTTGAAAACAAAGCTCATATGTGAAAGTTATGGCTGGTCAAAGGTTGGTCAAAAGTTTGACTCTGGTTGACTTTGATGACATCAGCAAAATTACAGTTAGCATTGCTGCTAAAATGGTAGGTACTGGTGACATGGACCAATCTAAAACTAACATGTGGCAGTTAGCAACACACTTGGCAATGACATGGACAAATTGTACTCTGACACGTGTCAATGTGTTGGCATAAAATTGTGCCATGTGGACCAATGAAATAGCACCAAGTGGCACCTTGTGGCATCCTCCAGTATGAGCAGTTATGCAAAATTTGATTGAGGGGGGCCGATCTTTTGACCTCACCCCTCCTAGTCCTCCTCTCCACCATTACACCAAGCAATTTTATTTGCTATATTTTTTGGGTGCTTTCTTATTCATACTATAAAAACAAAATAAAGGCAAGTCTAAAAATGGGTGTCGATTGTTTTGAACCCCTAACCACCCATATACTATTATGGGTGCCAACCAACATGCCATGCAATAGTTTTAGGATTGTAAGGGAACAAAATGCTATTTAGAGGCTTATACCTTGGAAATCCCTAAATAAAAGGGTCTAAGCCCCTCCCTAAATAAATCCAAAACAAAAATCAAGCTCGAAATATATGGGCCAAAATCCTCAAAATAAAATGCATGAATATTATGAATGGGCTCGTTTCAATGTGAGCCATTAAAATATTAAAACCTATAAGCCCAAATTCATGTAAATCATGAATTAAAAGGCTTTTAGAATATTTTTATGATGCAAAGTGGGTATTTTTAGAGATAAGGGAGGATTTTAAACAACTTGGCTATGTAATTAGGAGATATGGGTATATTTGAAAAATAATATGGTTTTAGCCCATATTTGCAAATAAACTTGTATAAAAGGGGGCCTTATTTTCTTGTAAGGGGTAGAATTTTCTTGAAGAGAGATTATTGGAATGAAGTTTGTGTGGAGAGAATGGGCATATAGGAGATTATAAATTTTTTGGGGAAAGGTGGAGAATTTGTATTCTTTCTAAGAGGAAGATTTACAAGGTGTTGATTATTACACCAAAATTGCAAAAGTGAGAGAGATTGTGAGGATTTTTGTGCAGGTTTTGAAGCTTGAATATTGTAAGAAGGCATCTTCAGGTGCTTGGTGATATTAATGAAAGTGGCCCAACATTAATATGTAGACTTGGAGACGTAGTCCTTTGAAGGATGAACTATGTTATCAACCTATGTTATCTCCTCTTTTGTCTTATTCTTCTATCTTTTATCTATCATTTTCTCTATTTCTTTTCTTTTTTCAATTTTCTATTTGAGTTCTAATTAAAAAAATTCAACAATTAGTTAATTTCATTAAGTTATATAAGCATGAACCTATTTCATAATTTCAACGGTTAAACAACATAGTCACACAATTTTGTTGCAATCGGGGAAAAACTATAATAAGGATTAATTTGCAAGTTATTTTGTAAACCTCTAATTATAAATCAAAGTGGTATCAAAGTAGTTTAATAGGAAAATTCAAGTGGTAAATGTTAACTAGGCTGAAATTGAAGTGAGGAGAAGGTGCACTGGAAGAATTCAATCAAGAGATCAGAAAATGAAGGACCTTTCCACCAAAGATGTTAGAGATTGTAACCGAGCATGAAGCCCTAGAGCTTGATCCGAAAGCTTTTCAACAAGATTTTCTCAAGATGAAGTCAATGGTGGAAGTTCTTTTCCGAGAGAGGCAAGAACGAAAGAAGAAAAAGGAAGGAAAGGCTAGGAAGAAGGAGGAAGTTGAATCCTCATTGAAAGAAGATAAAGTTAAAGGAGTAGGAGGTGGTGGTGACCCTCTTAAACCTCCATCCCCATCCTCTTCATCTTCTTCATCCTCTTCATCCTCTTCTTCTTCTTCGTCTAACTCTTCTAAAAAGAAACAACCTATGCAAACTAATACACCTTTATTAACACTAGATGTTAAGTTTGATTTGCCAATCTATAATGGAGAACTAGTTGTAGATAAACTAGATAACTGGATTAAGAAAATTGAAGTTTATTGCAGAGTTTAGAAGTTTACTGAGGATTCTCAAAAAATCCAATTAGCTACTCTTCGCCTAGGAGGCGCAACTTTAATTTGGTGGGAGAGTAGAACACAGGAAGATCTAAGTCATTATGGAAAAATTATTTCTTCTTGGTTTGAGTTTATAGCTGCATTAAAGAAACAGTTCTATCCATTAGGGCATATGCAAAAAGCAGTAATGAACTGGAAATCATTAAGACAAGAGAAAGGACAAAGTGTGCAAGAATATACATAGGAATTTAGGAAAAGAGCTTTAATTTTGGGCATTCCATTATATACACAAGAAAATTTGTTAAAGTATATAGGTGGATTACATAAGAGTTTGAAACATACCATACTTATGTTTAATCCAACTAACATTGATGAAGTTAGTGTGCAAGCTATCCATTTGGAAACAAGCTCAAGGAATAGCCATGACAATCTATTGATGGGCTGAAGTAAGTAGAAAGGAAGCAACAAAGGGAAAGAGAAATCACAGCAAAAAGCTATTGCAAAGAAAGAGGACGAAAAGCCTTATTGCTCACACTGCAAAAAGGAAGGGCACGAAGATGCGAAGTGTTGAAAACTGCATCCCGATTAGAAGCCAAAGTGGTTCAAGGATCGAAAGGGTAAGCAGAAGATCGCAGCTATTGTGTAGGATCTCAGATCAGGTTCTGATGATGAAACCAATATTTCAGATGTGGGTATCAAAGGTAATACTCCTATTGTCAATACTAGTTCCCATGCTTTTTCTCTAAGCTGTAATGAAGTACTTGTTGAAAGTAAAAGGAATGACTTGTTTTATATAAGGGCTATTTTTAAACAAACTAAGATTGATACACTAATAGATAGTGGGTCACAAGTTAATCTTATCTCAGAACAAGTTGTTAAGCAATCAGGATTTAAAACAACTCCTCATCCTAGACCCTATCCATTGGGTTGGGTGCATGATAATGCTCGGCTACATGTGTCAAAGCAATGTAAACTCTGATTTGCAATCACATCCAAGTTTGTTGATGAGGTAAAGTTAGATGTCATTCCACTTGACATTTTTGGGATGGTTCTAGGCAGTCCTTATTTGTATGACAGAAAATCCATTTTCTACAGGGAACATAATAAGTATCATTTGTTTAAGGATGGAATTGAATATATTGTAAAATCTCATTGCATGAAGAATGATAGATCTATTGTAAACATAGGGAATATGAAGATGATTTTAAATGCAAGCAATACTTTAACCCTCATGTCTGTAATAGCTAGTGATACTAAGCATGAATATTTGAATCATGATAAGGTGTCACAGACAACACAGTGTGAGGATCGGTTGCAAGCAGAGTCAGGCCTTTAGCCAGAGGTGGTAAAAGAGGGTTTGAATGTTTCATTTTCTAATAATGTTCATGTTCAAGAGATTCAAAATGTTGATACTATTTCCTTCACATTAGTGTATTCAGTATTGTTGCTTGTTATTCCGCTAGTTATTTCTATGTGGATGATGAATGTGACAGTGAATATTGATGAACATGTAGTTAATTGCATCAACAATGCTATCTCATTTTTCCTCATGTTTGTGATGGGTCAGATGTTTAGAATTCTAGAAAGGTGCACAGATGATACTGGGAAAGTGAGGAGACAATTCCCTCACTTAAATTCTATGTAATAACAAAATTTTAGAGGTCCAAAAGCTTCTCAATGGGGAGGAATGATCCAGGTAGATCCAGGAAACCTGAAAATTTCATAGTATCAGAATCTCACAAAACCAACATCATCAGTAGAGCTCGCCAATAGGGTCTTGACGCAACTTGAACGGGCTCAAAAGGAATCTGTATGCAAAAGTTATGCTCAGTCAAAGGATTGGTCAAACAGGCGAATCAGGCATTCAAAAAGGTAAAAAAATGATCATCTCAAAATGAAAAAGAATAACACCAAGTCGCAGTGCTCGTCATGTTGATTCTGGAACTATATTTAGTTTTGAAAATAGATCTCATATGTGAAAGTTACGGCTAGTCAAAAGGTTGATCAAAAGTTTGACTCTAGTTGACTTTGATGACGTCAGCAAAAGTATAGTCAGCATTACTACTGACATGGTAGGTGCTAGTGACATGGACCAATCTAAAACTAACATGTTGCAGTTGGCAACACACTTGGTGATGACATGGACAAATCATGCTCTAACATGTGTCAATGTGTTGGCATAAAATTGTGCCATATGGACCAATGAAATGGCGCCATGTGGCACCTTGTGGCATCCTCTAGTATGAGCAGTTATGAAAATTTTGATTGAAGGGGGTGAAACTCTTGACCTCACCCGTCCTACTCCTCCTCTCCACCATTACACCAAGCAATTTTCTTTGCTATATTTACGGGCACTTTCTTATTCATTCTATAAAAACAAAATAGAGGCAAGTCTAAAAATGGGTGTCGAGTGTTTTGAACCCCTGACCACCCATATACTATTATGGGTGCCAACCAACATGCCATGCAATATTTTCAGGATTGTAAGGGAAAAAAATGCTATTTAGAGGCTTATACCGTGGAAATCCCTAAATAAAGGGGTCTAAGCCCCTTACTAAATAAATCCAAAACAAAAATCAAGCTTGAAATATATGGGCCAAAATCCTCAAAATAAAATGCATGAATATTATGAAGGGGCTTGTTTCAATGTGAGACATTAAAATATTAAAACCTATAATCCCAAATTCATGTAAACAATGAATTAAAAGGTTTTTAGAATATTTTTATGATGCAAAGTGGGTATTTTTAGAGATAAGGGAGGATTTTTAACAACCTGGCTATGTAATTAGGAGATATGGGTATATTTGAAAAATAGTATGGTTTTAGCCCATATTAGCAAATAAATTTGTATAAAAGGGGGTGATATTTTCTTGTAAGGGGTAGAATTTTCTTGAAGAGAGATTATTGGAATGAAGTTTGTGTGGAGAGAATAGGCATATAGGAGATTAGAAAATTGTTGGGGAAAGGTGGAGAATTTTCATTCTTTCTAAGAGGAAGATTTACAAGGTGTTGATTATTACACCAAAATTGCAAAAGTGAGCGAGATTGTGAGGAATTTTGTGCAAGTTTTGAAGCTTGAATATTGTAAGAAGGCATCTTCAGGTGCTTGGCGAATTAATGAAAGTGGTCCAACATTGAGAAGCGGACCTAGAAACATAGTCCTTTGAAGGAAAAACTCCATTATCAACTTGTGTTATCCCCTCTTCTATCTATCATTCTCTCTATTTATTTTCAATTTTCTATTTTCTATTTGAGTTCTAATTACAACATTTCAGTAATTAGTTACTTTCATTAAGTTATATAGTTGTGAACCTATTTTGTAATTTCAACAGTTAAACAACATAGTCACACAATTATGTTGCGATCGGGGAAAAACTATAATTAGGATTAATTTGCAAGTTATTTTGTAAACCTCTAATTACATATCAAAGGGTTGAGGTATTAGGGTTGAGGGTAGATAGTAGATGGTTTAAGGGTTTAGGTTTTAACGGTTGAGGGTTTAGGGTTGACGATTGAGGGATTAGGGTTGAGGGTATTAGGGTTTAAGGGTTGAGGGTTGAGGGTAGAGGGTATTAGGTTGAGGGTATAAGGTACAAGGTTTAAGGGTTTAGGGTTAAAGGATTTAGGGTTGAGGGTTAAGGGTTGAGGGTAGAGGGTTTAGGGTATAGGTTTGAGGGTATATGGTTGAAGGATTAGGTTTGAGGGTATAGGTTTGAGGGTATATGGTTGAAGGATTGGGTAGAGGGTAGAGGGTTTAAGGATAGAGGGATTAAGGGTTGTGGGTTGAGCATAGAGGGTAGAGGGTTTAAGGGTTTATGGTTGAGGGTTTAGGGTAGAGGGTAGAGGGTTTAAGGGTTTAAGGGTTTAGGATGTAAGGGTTTAGGGTTGAGAGTAGAGGGTTTAGGGTTTAGAGTTTAGGGTTGAGTGTTTAAGGGTTTAAGGGCTTAAGGGTTTAGGATTTAGGGTTGAGAGGGAGCGATGGATAGATAGAGAGATGGAGGGAGAACTAATATAGAGAGAAGGAGATAAGAGGATGGAGGGACAAAGATATATGAGGGTTGAGGATCCAATGTATAGGGTAGAGGGCTGAGAATTGAGGGTATAGGGTTGACGACCTGTAGGGTTGAGTGATTAGGGTATTGGGTTGGGGGTATAGGGTTGATGGATTAGGGTTGAGGGTACATATAGTTGAAGTATTGGGGTTGAGGGTCTTATGTATAGGGTGAGTGAGTGACTGAGAGAGAGAGAATTGATGGTATAGGGTTGAGGACCTATAGGGTTGATGGTTTAGGGTATTGGGTAGAGGGTAGAGGGTAGAGGGTTTAAGGTTTTAGGGTGTAAGGGTTTAAGGTTGATGGTTTAGTGTTGAGGGTAGAGGGATTAGGGTTTAGTGTAATGGTTTGAGGGTATGTGGTTGAAGGTTTAGGGTTGAGGTCCAATGTATTGGGTAGAGGTTATAGGGGTTGAGGGTTGAGGGATTAACATTTGAGGGTTGAGAATTGAGGGTTGAGGGTTTAATGTATAGGGTAGAGGGTAGAGGGTAGAGGGTTTAAGGTTTTAGGGTTGAAGAGTTGAGGGTTGAGGTTTTAAGGGTTGAGGGTTGAGGGTTGAGGGTGAAATTGAAGACCCCATTTCTTGGACCCATTTTCTCAAATAGGCCAAGTTAGGTAGCCAATTTCACCCACTAGCTTGCCAATTCGGTGAAATTGGCAATATAGTGGCCTATTTGAAAAAATGGGTCCAAGAAATGGGGTCTCCTGAGACCCCATTTCTTGGACCCATTTTTTCAAATAGGCCAAGTTAGGATACCAATTTCACCCACTTCCTTGCCAATTCGGTGAAATTGGCAATGTAGTGGCCTGTTTGAAAAAATGGGTCCAAGAAATGGTGTCTTCCAATGATTTACATCACTAGGAGACCCCATTTCTTGGACCCATTTTTTCAAACAGGCCAAGTTAGGATGCCAATTTCACCAACTAGCTTTCCAATTCAATGAAATTGGTAATGTAGTGACCTGTTTGAAAAAATAGGTCCAAGAAATGGGGTCTCTTGGTGATGTAACCATTTCTTAGACCCATTTTTTCAAACAAGCCAAGTTAGGATGCAGTTTCACCCACTAGCTTGCCAATTCCACTAAATTGGCAAAGCTAGTGGGTGAAACTGGCATCTTTGGCTTGTTTGAAAAAATGGGTCCAAGAAATGGGTTCTCCGGTGATGTAGCCATTTCTTGGACCTATTTTTTCCAGGCCAAGTTAGGTTGCCAATTTCACCCACTAGCTTGCCAATTCAATGAAATTGGCAATGTAGTCTCTTGTTTGAAAAAATGGGTCCAAGAAATGGGGTCTCCCAGTGATTTACATCACTGGGAGACCCCATTTCTTGGACCCTTTTTTGAAACAGGAGCCACTACATTGCCAACTTCACTGAATTGGCAAGTTAGTGGGTGAGTGGCAACCTAGTGGCCCACTAGCTTATCAGTTCGGTAGAGAGAGGGGAGGGGGAGAGACTTGAGAGAGAGAGGGAGTGGGAGAGAGATATAGGGTGGGGATAGAGGGTATAAGGGTTAAGGGTAGAGGGTGAGGGGAGAGAGACAGAATTAGGATATGGGTTGAGGGTATAAGGGTTAGGGTAGAAGGTGGGGGGAGAGATAGAAGGAGTGAGTGAGTGAGAGAGAGAGTTGAGAGAGGGAAAGGGGTAGGAGGGAGAGACTTGAGAGAGAGATAGAAGGAGGGAGTGGGAGAGATATAGAGGGTAGAGGATAGAGTGCATAAGGGTTAAGGGTAGAGGGTAGAGGAGAGAGAGATATAATTAGGGTAGAGGGTATAGACAAAGAGAGAAAAGAAATCTATAAAAAAATCAACTTTCTCATTATGTGAGTGCATTTTGAAGTAGAGATATGACCATTTTTAGCAAGAAATAATGTGAGTGCTTTATAACACAAGCACGTTATAACATGAGCACATTTTGGCTTTCTCTAAAAATGGTAAAAAACTCAATATACCCATGATCTCAAGGCCTGCATTCTACATATTCTCCTAGTTCTACGCGTGCTCTGACAAAAAGTATCATTTTGATGATGTTGTGAAGTGTGCATGCATGTTTCTCACATTCCACCACCTTTTTCATGATCTTTCTACCACCTTTTCATGAAATTGTAGAGTTTTCATGTTGAAAGGCATATAATATCAATTCAAGTCTGAATTCCATTCAAAAGTGATATACAATTGAAGTTTGGAGGGGAAAAAGCTTTTGAAAAATTCAAATTATTGAGGAGTTTGAAGAAAGAAGAAGCAAAGGCTACATAATTGGGTAGAACTCCTCCATTTGAAACTCTGGTTTTTAAGGTATGTGAAGTTTTTACACCTTTTCTTTCATTCTATTATGGCTTGCTTTCATTTTTGCTATTTTGCATATTTCATGTTGATATTTGTTTGTTTGTCATTATAACCTTAGGTTGTCAATGCACATTTTAAATTACACAATTCTATACACTTTCCAATTACATTTTTAAACCACATCTCTTTGAGGCATTTTGTTATTTAGCAATTGACTTACCTTTTGTATGCTTCCACAGTTTGTATACACATAAGTTTTAAGGAACTAAAATAGAACATCATTTCTCAATCCTTTATTATGGATGTTCATACCACTCTCCAAAGCTTTCATTGAGGTAGTTTGTCAAACAGTTATACCAAGCAGCTGATTGCCTTGTCTATGCTACCAAATTTTCCACACGTCTGTAAAAAATTGGAATATACTCCTCCCACATTGATAGATCTTTGTAACTATTTTGGTTTTCATCTCTATTTCTAAATTTACGTCATCACTAAACCTACCTCATCACATATGTTGTGATATATTTTAAATATTTCCTTGATTAGTCTACCTACAAGGGATTGTAACCCTTCTCTCCATTGTTTCAAGACTCTTTATTCAAGGATAAGTTAGCAACATGGGGAAAGGTGTAGCGTATCTTGCAATCATGGCTCAAAATGGACACATGGACAAAGCATTTGAATTGTTTGACAATAATGTTTTTATATAAATGTATGCAAAATGTGGTAAGATTAACAAGCTAGTGAGCTTGGCAAGATAGTGAGCTCACTCACTAGCTTGCCAATGTGGTAGGGTTGAGAAGGTAGGGCCAGCATATGCCTCATATAAATGGGGTCTCACGGTGATGTATGAGGCATACGCTGCCCCTACCATCTAATTTCTATGAGGCATATGCTGCCCCTACCATCTCAACCCTACCGCATTGATAGGCTAGTGAGTGAGACCCCAATATAGTAGGGTTGAGAAGGTAGGGGCAACATATGCCTCATAGAAATGGGGTTCCATAGTGATATAGTGAGACCCCATTTCTATGAGGCATACGCTACCCCCACCTTCTCAACCATACCACATTGGCAAGCTAGTGTATCATTGTGAGACCCCATTTCTATGAGGCATACACTACCCCTACCTTCTCAACCACACCACATTAGCAAGCTAGTGTATCACCGTGAGACCCCATTTCTATGAGGAATACACTACCCCTACCTTCTCAACCATATCACATTGGCAAGCTAGTGAGTGAGCTAGCTTTCTAATCCTCCACTAGCTTGCCAATACGGTAGGGTTGAGAAGGTAGGGGCAGCGTATGCTTCATAGAAATGGGGTCTCATGGTGACCATGAGACCCCATTTCTATGAGACATACGCTGCCCCTGCAAAATCTCAACTCCCATACGCGACTAGTGAAATAGTTTCAATGTAGTAGGGTTGAGAGGTAGGGGCAACATATGCCTCACATGAAATGGGGTATCATGGTGATGTATATCGCGAGTGAGGACCCCATTTCTATAATACACCTCCTACCATCTCCAACCTACGACAACGACTAATTGAAGTTCCCAATGTAGTAGGGTTGAGAAGGTAGGGGTAGTGTATGCCTCATAGAAATGGGGTCTCATAGTGATGTATATCACCGTGAGATCCCATTTGTATGAGGCATACGCTTCCCCTACCTTCTCAACCCTACCGCATTGGCAAGCCTATGAGTGAGCTAGCTTGAATATGCTCCACTAGCTTGTCAATGCGGTAGGGTTGAGAAGGTAGGGGAAGCATATACCTCATAGAAATGGGGTCTCACGGTGATATACATCACTGTGAGACCCCATTTCTATGAGGCATATACTACCCCCACCATCTCTGCCATATCGCATTAGCAAGCTAGTGAGTGAGACCCCAAACCTCCAACCACTTTGCCAACACTTCAAACACATCATTTAAGGTCTTCCTATGCTATGGCAACCATCTCCCATCCTTTAACACTATAATTTCATCAAGCTTCTATTCTTAGCCACCATTTTGGCTCAAAACTTGACTGTAAATACCTAAGGCATCATTCCAAATTCTACAAAACTACCCCCCCCCACTCTTAGAAACCACTTAAAAATAGCATCCTACATCTAACCATGCCATTCCACCATGTTATTTCAAATTTCACCAAGTGGAATGGCCTAAAAACCCATTTTGTTACACCCAACCCTCAAAATAGGGTTTATAGACCCATTCTCAAAAAATATTGCAATAAAAATATTCTAACTTAATGAATTCAACCTAAAAAAAAGCCATAACTCTCTTAAGTCATGCCCCCACAAGATTCAAAACATTTTAGAGAAAAAACACTCAGTACAGACCCATATAGAGGTTTGCAACAACAAATTACCAGTAAAAGGAAAGGGAAAACAATGTTTTGTTATTGTTTCAACTCAAATACAATCATTCCAACCTTTCTTTGAGCCTTTCAAGGCCATTTTAAACTTGAAACACCAAAAATTAACCCATCCAACTGACTCCAACCAACATTTGAACCCCATGACCGTTGGTCTCCCACACTTTGCATTTTTTTGCACTTTTACAATATTGCATTTGACAACATTTTTAAAAAATTACAACATTTACACAATAAACCCCTAAAGACTGAAATTACATACCAATGGTCTATTATGACCTTATTGAATGACATTAGACTAAAACACCTTAAAACCTATTACATGACCTTATTCAAAAAAAGTGCACTTGGTGCCCCTACACTAGGTTGAAAAGATAGGGGTAG